>NJDD01007006.1:14944-25159 GCA_002245505.1 Calephelis nemesis
AGAAAACACAATGAACAATCGTATAAAAATGACAGATTCGAAATTCAAATGTAATATTTTTTTATTTTTAAGTGTAACAGTATTTATGGCCAGACTAAGTATATGGTGCTTAAGGCCACGATGGTCTCTTACAATATGTGTCATGTGCTTGTTCAGTAAGTTTTTGTTCTCACATAAAAAACTTTTTAATTTTACATGATTGTTATTTAAATACTGAGAACCGTGTCATAAATAAATATCATACCTCATTTGATATGTTGAACAGCTTTGTACTGGTATTAATAAATTTAAAATGCTTATCTATGTGCATATTGAAAAGGGATATTATAATAGACCTAAAATAAGGGTAATATTACAATAATTTGATAATAAAGAATGTACTAAGATGAGACGTTTTCTTAAAATTAAATACTCCTAAGTTTTACAATCGGTCATCAATTACTGTTCTTTTTAGGGTTCCGTACCCAAATGGTAAAAACGGACCCTATTAATAAGCCTACGCTGTCGGTCTAGGCTGTATCTCATAAACCGTGTTAGCTAAAAAGCTGAAATTTTCACAAATTATGTATTTCCATTGCCGCTATAACAACAAATACTAAAAATAATAAGAGGGTCCTCATACAACAAACGTATTTTTTTTTGTATTTTTTGCACAATATTAAAAACGGTAACAGGTAGACGCTTCAAATTTTCACAGAATATTCACTTGTATACCTACTTTCAAAATAAATAATTAAATAACAATAAAGTAATATTAAAGGGCATATGGTATATTTGCACCATACAGCAAACGTGATTTTCTATTTTAGATGATAATACGGAACCCTTCGTGCGCGAGCCCGACTCGCACTTGGCCGGTTTTTTATTATTTATATCCAAACACATGATACCGTCTTCGCGGTGGTATTTTACTTTGTAAATACTGTGATTTTTATAAAATTTCTCAAGTGTACCGACTCATTAAATAATAAACATCTGGTTTGTTTACGTTCATCACAGGTTAACGTTATAATTATATTCATGGGGAAAACTCACGAAGATTCGCTTCTTCGACATAAACAGTTAATCATACTTATGTTTAAATAGCTGTTACCTGCGGCTTCGCCCGCGTTTTCGCAGGAACCCGTTGTGCGATCGGGATTAAAAGCAGTCTATATGTTAATCCAAGTCACAATCTATCTGTGTTCCAAATTTCAGACAAAGACGTTCAGCCATTCGAGCGTGAAAGTGTAATAAACATACGCACATCCTTACAAACTATAGCATGTATAATATTAATAGGATATATTAGGTATTATAGGTTAAATTGCTTATGCCGCAATAATAGTCATCTGGTTTAAACGATTTAAAAGTTTAAGTTAGAATATAATATTTACAAAATGTACATTTTTACACAAAAAACCTCTGTTTTAATAGAAATATATCATTTCTTAAATAACTTTGTAATCTACTTTCTGAGTTCATTACCGACGTAATCACTACATAGTATAAAATTAAGTCGCTTCCTCTGTCTCTATGTCCCTTTGTATACTTAAATCTTTAAAACTACGCCACGGATTTTGATGCTGTCTTTTTATAGATAAAGTGATTGAAGAGGAAAGTAATAAGCTACTCGTAACAGCACGATATCCAGCTGTTGCTGTTGGCCAATATCGAATGTGTTTAACACTACAAAGTAGGTTCTTCACATAAACCAAAAATTGTATAAAACTCTATATTGTATAAAACCTCCTTTGTGTAAAACCTCTTTTGTATAAAACCTCTAACTCTTTATTGTATAAAAACTATTCGGGGATATGGGCGTGAAGATGCTCTGTGTAAAACTAAATATGTAGTGAAATATTAAAAAAGAAAGTAAAAGTAAAGTTTATTTACGCCCATATCCCCGAACATATAGGTAGAGGCACAACCAAGGCACCCACGACTAGCCGAAGACACCAAGTCCCACATTATGACAGATGGCAAGCCTATCGCCAACCGGGAAATATCCAATCCCGATCAACATAATTTTTTTTATTAAAAACTTGAAAATAACACATTTTCTTTTTGTTGCCAGACCCGGGATTCGAACCTCATGAAGTCAAGTCCAACACTTAGACCGCTAGACCTCATAAGGCGAAACATAACATTTCAAAAATAACTTTGTAATCTACTTTTTAAGTTCATTATGTAGTCTGTTGAATAAAATAAAAAGTAATAGCAATAATAAGCTACTCATAACGAAAAGCTAGCCAGCAACAGCAACAGCAACAGCTGGCTAGCTTATTATAAGCAGCGAATATGTTTAGCACTCCATAAAGAAGGCGCTTGGTAATAAATCAAAAATTTTATAACATTCAAAATGTAATAGTGAATCGCCTCGATGGTCGAGCGGTCCAGGTGTTGAACATGACTTTTTAAGTCCTGGTATCGATTCCAGGGTCAGGCAACATAAAGACAATGTTGCTCTAGATTGGATATGTGCCGGTTGGCGACAGTCTTGCCACCTATCATATTGTGGGACTTTAGTGTCTTCGGCTAATCGTGGGTACCCTGGTTGTACCTCTCCCTACAGCTTCGGGAACATGGGCTTGAATATACTTTTATTGAAATATTATTAGATCAAAAGTGAGTATCAACTTGAAATGTATTTCAATTTAATATACTAAGGATAAAACAAATCAAAGGTCTCTGATTCTAATAATCAGTCTCTGAACCATATAAAGGGATGAAGGATTACAGATTTACCGTCAAAGCCTGATATTGAATTACATTCACCATTGGAATGTCCCTTAAAAGGGATCCCGTATCACACTATGAATTAGGGCCCTTTTTGGGTGAGCGTGGAGCTAATATCGGGACAAAAAGCAACCGTGTCGTATTAGATTACTGGCAGTGACAGACGGACAGACCGTTTGTGAGATTAATGGGCTAAGTGACGAGTGGGAGGTTCCAGCGTCCTCTACTCCATATATCCGGAAGACATCACCGTTCATTTGTAACGAAGAGTGACGGAAATTGTAAAAACTAGACAAATTTGAAGATGGGGAGAATGAATGGGTTTTAAGTTAACTTTAAAATGGTCGACATATAAAAGGAAAATTGAACTGACTCATCTGCTGTGATAGTACTGCCCTTTTTTTTCGTAATGTCAACTGTTGTGTACGTCTAACGACTTTTACAACCCGGCTAGTGGGCGAGCAGAGTGCTCAGCCAGATTGAATTTTGGGAGGGGCCTGAGACCCCCTCCTTAAGGGTGTCTCCTGTGAGACCGTACCTCGGCTTAGGGTGGGATCTTGGTTTGTGTCGGAAGAGGATATTGTGTTCCGCCCAGGGTGGAATCGTACTGCCCAAAACACTTGCCGCCTTATTAATAAAAATAAACTCGGAGCAAAGTATGCCAACGTTCAAGCTGGTATTACAATCTTATTATAATGTGATACAGACTAGAGATAGATGATATAGATAGATAGATGATATAGACGAGCATGAACTTAATTTTACTCCAATGTTAATCCGTCTTATTAATAAGACGTTGAACACTTATCGCTAAAATTTTGTATACAGATAGGTAAAATGACATAAACCTCCGCAACTGCAAAAATTTTCGAAATTCCAACCCAAAAGTTGTAAAATAGTACTTAATAGATTTACATTAACTTCGTTTTGATTTGCGGGCTTGCTATCGTTTTAAAACATGTTTTATTGTTATTCTTATTAACTTTTTATTGTACACAACTGATATTACCAAAAAAAAAGTAAATAAAAAAGCACAAAAGGCGAGCTTATCTCTAACGAAAGAAATTTCTTCCAGCTAGCCCGTAAAAGGAAAATAAAAAATGAAATAAGTAGACTTGGTGTACAGATAAATAAACTACTAAATATATATTATTATTTTTATGTTTTTTATGTTTTATTTTTTTTTAATTAAAATAATTAAGAAACCTTCAATAAATGACAACGGATACGTGTGTATTTTAAAATATTGATTGAAAGCAGAACCATACTCCCCCTGTTCATTTTTCACTTTCATAAATCTTGCTATAAAGTGCTGTATGTTATCAAGGATATTTTACACCTATTTTACAGGCAGGAAGTAAAAATGATTAAAAAATTATTTCAAGGCTTAATGATTGTATTAGATTAATAGCTGTGCCCGCGACTTCGGTTAGGAATTAAAAGAAAAAATTTAGTTTAATTGAACATCGATTTAGCTGTTTCAAAGCTTAGTCGGAACAAACTGACAGACATACACATATGTATATGTACCGAGTGTACATTTATAAGTATGTAGTAAAAAGCGGTTATTTTATTACTCAAATAATACAGAATTTAGATTAGGTCATACGCATCATACTTTTATACTTATATCTTAATAATTGTTATGTACTTATTTATTATCGATAAGTACCGACACTTTTACTGTCGTTTGAATTTTATTGTCATTTTAGTGCAAGCACGATTCAAATTGTTGTCAGTTTATCGCGGTATTCGCCTACGCATGAACTCAAACCTCAGTTCCGTGTGGTTTTTGGCTTTTACGAGTACATTTAAAGTATTGATCAATCGGTAAAAACATAAGTTATATCGGATCTATCTAGAGGTGAGTAAATCAGTTCTCATCCGGTTCAAATATTCAGATAACATAAAATTTGAGTATTCATATTTTTGAGATGAAGAAACACTTGCGCTGTCATACGTTTCACTTAAAATTTATTATTTTATAAATAGCCTACTGGTTTCGCTTGTAACAACATCATCAGGGCTTAAACTTAAACTAGCCCTTACTTAACTTAGGACAGCGACACACCTGTATTATATCTTCCCGAGCATATTAAAGATTTGCCATTTAATCAATTTAAAAAATGTATTAAATTTAAGTTGTACGGTAAGGGTTATTATAAGATTTCATAATATTTAGAAGACAGAAATGCTTGGGATTCATTGCTCCTCATACCAATCTCTACAAATTACGTAATATAATTTTTTAAATTATATTTATAAGAAAAAAGACAAGCTCGCTAAGTTTCTTTCGCCGGATCTTCTCAATCCGCTTCTGAACCGCAGGTAGTTTTTAGAATTATATAGACGCGTCACAAGAATCTTTGTAAAGATCTACGTGAATAAATATATTTTGAATTTGAATAACGTCTATGGTAATTATTGCCACGGTTGTCTTATACCAACAGAAGAGCTGCGATCTTCTTCGCTGTCACAAACCATTACAATTCAGCTGCTAATAAAAGTCCAATTTTGTAAGTTCAAAATTCTGTGTATCAAAGTTTTTTTTTATGTTATAGGAAGGCAAACAAGCAGACGGATTTCCTGATGGTAAGAAATTCACGCCGCCTAGAGACACCAAAGACGGTAATGGTGCGTTGCCAACCTGAGGTAAGGATGCTAGGCCTCAAGCAAAAGTAAGTTAACCGGTTACCTTACCCTCCGAAACGGAACACGTCATGACGTTATGGCGGCAGGAATAGGTAAGGCTGTGGTACCAATCCGGGCGAGTCGCTGCGAAACTCTACCACCTAGTAAATAAATAAATAGTTGAATTAATATATTTTGAATTTGAATAACATTTTTTTGTTTATGGCCACGGTTGTCTTATACCAACAGATTGCGATCTTCTTCAAAACCATTACAATTCAGCCGCTAATAAAAGGTACAAAAGTTTTTGTAAGTACAAAATTCCTTAGATCAAAGTGTCAATTGACTAGAATCAGTATCCAAATGTGGAACATTTAATTGGTATAATTATATGCAGTACAGCATCGCGATGGTCCAGTTATCACAGCTATCTATACAAGTTTTAAACAAACACGACCTAGTTGCGCAGACGCAGGAAGCTCAAACCATCGCGGTCATGCCATGTTTAAACTGTAATTAAAATGGGTTCAACTCTGATTTAACTCATGACTCCCACAGCTTTCCTCTTAACGTTATCATTCATTGTAACTGTCAGTTCGACGTTAATCTATTTGAACTGGATTTGTGGTGGTAAGTTTAATTTTAGTACATTAGTTAGCCTGATAATAGATCGATTGTCAATTTGATGGTCAATGTTCATTTATTTATTTAAACATTGTACACAAATAAAAATTGTGAGTACAGAAGGTGAACTTAATGCTATATGCATTCTCTCCCAGTCAACCTCAGATCTCTGTAGATCAAATATGTAGGTGTCAAATATACAAAACCCTAAAAAAAAGTAGCCTAAAGGTTGACTGGGAGAGAATGCATATAGCATTAAGTTCGCCTTCTGTACTCATAATTTTTATTTGTGTGTTGTACACATTATTATAATGTATATATAGTGTAATGTATTGTTATTGTAATGTTGTATTGTAATATACAAAAACAGAGAATAAAATACATAAAATTGAACTTGATTGGTTTAGGTTTTTTTGCTTTAATTTAGAAAAAAAAAACAAGTAGTCAAGGACATGTATGTATATATGTATATCCTATTTATATTTGCTGTGGTTAACCCACATGTTTTGCGTTAAACACCATAAAAATATGTAAGTGAAATGTATTTTTAAACATACTCAAAACGGAGGAGTTCTGAATTTGACTGTATTTAAATCCCTGACGGACAACGAGGGGTGTTAAAAATTTGACGTGTACGTGTGTATGTTTGTGGCAACAAGGGATGTTATAAGTATGACGTGTCTGCGTGTGTGTTTGTCTGTGGCATCATAACTTGTGAACGGATGGGCCCAATTTGATGCTGGTTTTTAGTTTGAAAGTTGACATGACCGAGATAGTTTTTAGGTATACTTATTACGTTTAGGTTTTGTCGGGGGTTCATAAGAAAAATTCAATCTTGTATAATCTTTTATGAATGGATTTTATAACTAATTTTGTGTTAGGTAGATAATGTTTTATACACGATATCTGGTTTTTGAGTAATACTCAAAATTGTGTTTGGTAAATGTAGTAGTGTGTGTAGTAATTGAAGTAAGGCTTTTGTAGTTTTCTACGCTGTAGTGTAGTGGTTAGTCAACTAAGTACTGATTGAGCCTAGATATAATCACAATGTTTGCGTCTATTCAATTTCCCAACATCTCGGTGTTGCACCGAAGTATTGCGGAACCGTTGCAGTTAACATAAACCAAAAGTTTGATTGGGCTATTATGTTTTACTTCAATTATTTTGTAGGAACTTTATTATTTATAGGTATATAGGTTTTATAACATCCCCCGTGTTGGTCCGGGCTCCTTTGCAGAATAGACCATCTGCCTTTCTTGCCAGGCAGCTCGTCAAAGGCGAGCACAGACTTATCGTCACTAACACCGTGACATCTGACTAGGTGGTAGAGTTTCGCAGCGACTCGCCCGGATTGGTACCACCGCCTTACCTATTCCTGCCGCCATAACGTCATGTCATGTTCCGGTCCGGAGGGTAAGGTAGCCGGTGAACTTACTTTTGCTTGTGGCCTAACATCCTGACCTCAGGTTGGCAACGCACCATTACCATCTTTGGTGTCTCTAGGCGGCGTGAATTTCTTACCATCAGGAAATCCGTCTGCTTGTTTGCCTTCCTATAACATAAAAAAAATACACTTTAACACAATAAAAAAACTATTTTCACGTCCATATCCGCGAAAAGGTAGCTAGAGACACAACCAGGACTCCCACGACTAGCGAAGACCTTAAATCCCACAATTTGATATGTAGCAAGCCTATCGTTAACCGGGCATAATATATCCAATCCCGGGCATTGTTGTTTTTTATTAAAAAAATTAAAATATTAATTGTCTATTTTTTTTGTTGCCCGACCCCCGCGAACCCGGGACCTCAAGCAGTCAAGTCCGACGCCGGACCAATAGACCACAAAGGCGACATAATAAATATATTTATTTAATACTACCAATTAAACATACATATCTGCAAACCAAGTCTTTAGACATTTTATCACATAATTGCAACATTAACTGCAACTACGAGTTGTACTTCTACTAACTACCCATCAATATCTGCTCATTATTAGCCAAGTAATCACGTAACAAACGAAAAAAAATTTCAGTCGAATTAAAACCTTATTTTTGGACTCGGTTAAAAAGACATGAAAAGAACCTTGCTATTACAAACAAAGGGTAATTTCAACCGAGTGCATACATTGTTCTGGAGGCACATCTGTTTAATTCATCCTACTACACATGTGTGGGAAAAGCTTGGAGTTTCTGGAAAGTCTTTTGTTACACGGATCATAACTTTGTGTGGTCGTACTTGCAACTCTATCTTTTAAAAATAACATGCAAATAAAAAAGTGTCCTTCTTCAGTAGCTTAAACGAGTCCTCCAGTCATTTAAATAAGTCCTTGTTAATCTACAAAGAAACCAGATTCTAGGTGGTAGAGTTTAGCAGCGACTCGCCCGGATTGCTACCACCGCCTTACTTATTCCTGCCGCCGTAACGTCATGACGTGTTCCGGTTCGGAGGGTAAGGTAGCCGGTAAACATACTTTTGCTCGAGGCTAACATCCCGGCCTCAGGTTGGCAACGCACCATTACCACTTTAGTGTCTCTAGGCGACGTGAATTTTTTACCACCAGGAAATCCGTCTGCTTGTTTGCCTTCCAATATCATAAAAAAAAAGATTCTCTGATGATGAAATTCAATCGCCACCGTTGTATAGTCAGCTCCTGCGTCAAACACGACTTCGTGAGATCTCGGGTTCATGGGTCGGACAAAAAAAAGAAATATGTTTTTTCATTTTTAATAACTACAACGTTGTCCGGGATTAGATAAGTACTCGGTTGGCGATAGATTTGTAGCGTATATTGTGGGACTTTGGTTCCAAAGGTATTTAAATTTTTAAATATCATTGGTTGCATCTTTTACCAACGGTAGACACCAAAGACGTTAATGATCTATCTGTGATCACAAATCGTTTTTAGGAAAAGATAGTTTACAAGCACACGACCCACCTGATTGTAAGAGACCAAGAGGTTCCAGACCAAAAAGTATCTTCACGCCCATATCCCGGAAGGGGTAGACAGAGGTACAACCAAGGCACCCACGACTAGCCGAAGATACTAAGTCCCACAATGTGATAGGTGGCAAGCCTATCGCCAACCGGGCACATATCCAATCCCGAGCAACGTTTATTTTTTATTAGAAAATTAGAAAAAACCAATTTCCTTTAAGTTGTCCGACCCGGAATTCGAACCCGGGACCTCATGTAGTCAAGTCCAACAACTGAACCGCTAGACCACAGAGGCGACTAAATATATAAAAAGCACCTATAAAATGATAGCGTCTCATTCCCAATGTTACGCTCGTCTGCCTTAGCCGTGGGTTCTAATTGCTCCCTCATTCACACTTGTTGCAAGATAGTGCTGGTATTAGAGTCTTACGTAACGAAATTCTGTAATAGTACTTGACTACCTGTTTCTTAGAATAGGTGCATAATAAATAGGTAACTAGAAATGTTGGCAAATGCATGCAAATTAGATGGTGCGAGCAAAATGACTGATAAGAGATGTAAGTAGCCAGTAAAAGTTTGAAGATTTTGCATCAGATGACTGGAATAAATCTTTACAAGCTCGTTGGTCGAGAGACTAAAGAACATGCCTAACGTCACCAACTAACCGCTTGTCTCGGGTTCGATTCCCGACATTTGTGTGATAATTAAATGTCTAAATTTCTGGGTCTGAGTGAGTTAATTATATTTATAATGGTATTTATTTATATATTTCTATGTAGTGATATCGTTGACTAACGCCTGTAATACAAGGATTTAATTTGCGTACTTTGGATATTGATTCTTTTTGCGTAATTGTTTAGGGATATTTATTTATTTGTGTATATCAACGTCGCGTCAGACATGATTACAAAACGTTTGACAAACGTAACACCTAATATCGATAATATGAACATGTTACAAAAACATGTTCATATTATCGAACACACTTATGTTACAATAATTCATAAATTTCCACAAATAGGCACTACAAGCGATGTAGCTAAGAATAATCTAGATAATGTCACCTTTTAACCCTCGTGAACTTAGCATGCAAAACTCTTGAAAATTAGTTTTTTTTATCGTAATGGGTTTAAAATCGTTTGTACCTGATTGTACCAACTTTTTTTTCGTTTGTACCTCAATAGTTCTAGGGGGTCCAAAAGGGCCCCCCATGCAAAACTCTTGAAAATCTGTTTTTATTATAGGAATGGGTTTCAAATCGTTTGTACCTGATTGTACCAACTTTATTTTCGTTTGTACCTCA
>NJDD01007006.1:27100-46516 GCA_002245505.1 Calephelis nemesis
CGTAATCGGCTTTGTAGTTTTTGCGTGAAAGAGTAACAAACATCCATACATCCATACATACAAACTTTCGCATTTATAATATTAATAGGATAACTACAACGTTGTCCGGGATTAGATAAGTACTCGGTTGGCGATAGATTTGTCGCGTATATTGTGGGACTTTGGTTCCAAAGGCATTTAAATTTTTAAATATCATTGGTTGCATCTTTTACCAACGGTAGACACCAAAGACGTTAATGATCTTTCTGTGATCACAAATCGTTTTTAGGAAAAGATAGTTTACAAGCATACGACTCACCTGATTGTAAGAGACCAAGAGGTTCCAGACCAAAAAGTATCTTCACGCCCATATCCCGGAAGGGGTAGGCAGAGGTACAACCAAGGCACCCACGACTAGCCGAAGATACTAAGTCCCACAATATGATAGGTGGCAAGCCTATCGCCAACCGGGCACATATCCAATCCCGAGCAACGTTTTATTTTTATTAGAAAATTGGAAAAACCCAATTTCCTTTAAGTTGCCCGACCCGGGATTCGAACCCGGGACCTCATGCAGTCAAGTCCAACAACTGAACCGCTAGACTACAGAGGCGACTAAATATAAAAAAAGCACCTATAAAATGATAGCGACTTACCCATCATTCCCAATTTTACGCTCGTCTGCCTTAGCCGTGGGTTCTAATTGCCCCCTCATTCACACTTGTTGCAATATAGTGCTGGTATTAGAGTCTTACGTAACGAAATTCCGTCATAGTACTTGACTACCTGTTCCTTAGAATAGTAGGTGCATAATAAATAGCTAACTAGAAATGTTGGCAAATGCATGCAAATTAGATGGTGCGAGCAAACTGACTTTGAAAAGAGATATAAGTAGCCGGTAGAAGTTAGAAGATTTTACATCAAATGAATGAAATAAGTCTTTACAATACATGTATCAATCGCTTCGTTGGTCGAGGGGCTAAAGAACATGCTTAAAGTCAGCAACCAACCGCTTGTCTCGGGTTCGATTCCCGACATTTGTGTTTTACAGGCATTTGTGTGATAATTAAATGTCTAAATTTCTGGGTCTGAGTGGGTTAATTATATTTATGTATTTCTATGTAGTGATATCGTTGACTAACGCCTATAATACAAGGATTTAATTTGCGTACTTTGGATATTGATTCTTTTTGCGTAATTCTCTAGGGATATTTATTTATTTGTGTATACCAACGTCGCGTCAGACATGACTAGAAAACTTTTGACAAAAGTAATACCTAATATCGATAATATGAACATAACAATTATGTTACAAAAATTCATAAATTTCCACAAATAGGCACTACAAGCGATGTAGCTAAGAATAATCTAGATAATGTCACCTTTTAATCCATCTGGAGTGCCATATGCAAACAAATATAGTCAGATCAAACTTATAATATCTATCTTATTCCGTAAGAGGGTTAAAATAAACGAATGAAATTCATTAATCTAAAATAAAAAAAAAATAAAAAATATTTTAAACGCATCATAAGTACCGTTTCCTTTTAATGCGTAAATAGGAAGTGGATCATGTCAAACTTGCAAAAATTCAACCAGACAAACATACATGCATTGAAAATTAATTAAAAGTCTGTAAAAAGCAGCTAATTGTCATTTTTATAGTACCTATATCTTAAACATCAAAATAAAAAATATCAAAAAGTAGACGCGCCCAACGTGGGGCTCGAACCCACGACCCTGAGATTAAGAGTCTCATGCTCTACCGACTGAGCTAGCCGGGCTTATCAGCCGGGATCGTAATCTACGATCATTACGTGAAATGTAAATGTACAGTCATCTCCAGAAAAGTATGGTTATGCTTATATAATTTATGTGTCAAGGTTGCACTACTGGATTCATCTGACAATAGTTAACGAGCCGTAACACATATGTGTGTTTATAATTATGATTAACACCATGAGTGTCGCTATAGAGTCGATAATACTTATAGTTGGGTTCCAGTTTAGAAAATTATAGTCGGTAAAACTTTGTAAGCTAGAGCTCAAGAAACAAGCACAAAGCTCTGCTGATAGTAAGAGACGGTCTTGGTTTAAATACCATAGATGTTATAGGTGCATTGCCTAGAGGCCGGAATAAAGTTCACAGGCTACCCTACCCGCCAGACTGGAACGTGACGGAGTCATTACGGCTTCAGAAATAAGTAAGGCAAGTTGATGCAAAGTACTCATCCACCAGTAGTCTCGTCAGTCAATTCTACTAAGCGGACCAGGACCAGCACGGGGAAAGCCTTACCTGAGTCAGAGCAGCAACATCTTTCAGGAGTAATGATACTATAGGTGGCGTATATTATTGCTTTCCAACGATACTATTTTTTAATCAACCGTCCCCGTGTTTGCTCGAGTCCGCTGAAAATAGATCAGCTGCCTCTCTGACCGACAGCTAGTAAGTCAACTCTTACTAAAAATCCCACACCGATAACCAGATCAAGGTAGAATGGGCCGAGTTTACTATTCCTTTGGCTGTCGATTCGCAACCAATGAATTGTGAAACTCCTCAAAATGTAATGAAAACTTTTTTGTAGAACTAATGAATATATATTTTTTTTTAATTTGCTCACGATAAAGTATATTCACGCCCATATCCCCGAAGAGGTAGGCAGAGGCACAACCAGGGCACCCACGACTAGACGAAGACACTAAATCACGAACTGAATCATGAACTGAGGGTAACAAAACATGTCGCCCACACGAGATCAAGGATGGGATAACATCTATGGTGTCTATAGTCCACGGTTGCATTTTACCATTAGGGGAGCTGTGCGCTTATTCGTAATCTTATCCTACAAAAACTCCCCATCTCGCGGGAAAGCGAAATACCTAGTGGCTGGCAACATCCAGTAAATAATTATTCACTTGATAAAACAATATCATTAGTATGCACACAGGTTTGATTGTAATTAGAATTTGCATTCGAAATAATGTCGAGTGACACTGAGTGAGCATTTGGGCTTAATTTTCGCACGAGCTCTCGACAAAGTAATTAAGCGGGCGTGTTTTATGACGTCACCATACAACCACTAACCAATATTCGGTTGAACAAGGGCCATTGTAATTAACGAGTTTTCCATTTAACTTTGAACTCGAAAACTTAGATGACGACTATTTTAATAGACTTACAAAGTTTATATCTAATAATTATAATAACATTTATTTGTTTAAATAGGGTAAGGAGGATCTTAGATATAAAACAAGCTCTTAATTCTATTTTACCAAATAGTTGGCATGCAAATTATATGTAATAAGTTGTATGTAGATAACTTAAATTAGTGTAGCCAACCTGAGGTCTGTAATTAGTCCATAACGCAAATAAGTACCTAAAAGTCACAATACAAAAACTTAAGAAAAATTAACTAGATAAAAAAATATCTTCACGACGATATCCCCGAAGAGATAGGCAGGGGCACAATCAGGGCACCCACAACTAGCCGAAGACACTAAGTCCCACAATATGATAGGTGGCAAAACTATCACCAACCGGGCACATATCCAATTCCGAGCAACATTTTTGTTGCCCGACCCAGGATTCGAACCCAGAACCTCATGCAGTCAAGTCTAATACCTGAACCGCTAGACCATAGATGCGATAAAAAGAAACACAATACAAACAACATAGTATAAACCGTAGATTTAAAGGCAGAAATAGTGTTATTAAATTAAAAATTTTCAACAGCCAAAACAAAACAAACCCATGTTGCATATAGCAATCTAGCTAAGAATCATCTCTATCATGATAGTTTTCAAATAAAAATCGATTCAACCGTTTAAAAGGTATGATACTACAGACAGACATATACACACATACACGTCAAACTTATATCACCTTTCATTTTTCTTTGGAGATTAAAAATTAAGTCATAATACCAATTCGGGCGCGTCGTTGCAGAAAATTCACTTTATCATTATGTACAATTCTTTTGTAAATTTAGCTCCTAAATATCTAGATAGGTCTATTTAAAAAAAATTAGGAACATTTTAATGGGTTACTGGATGGTTTGAAAACATTCAGATTCGGGAGGTAACGCTACTGTCGGTATGTCGCCAAATAAAGTGTTAAAGAAGTTGGCCAGCTAAGCTAGTATACTAATCAAGTTATTACCTGCAATCAAGTTATCAGACAATTGATAAAACACATCCTCTTTTTGTTGCCCGTCGCGGAGACCAAACCCGGGATCTCATAAAGTCAAGTCCGACAACCGGACCACAGAGGCGATCTTATACTAAATTTATATTTATGAATAAACGGAGTTATTCTTTCATTACTAATAAAATTCAAAAATAGCACATAAAATTGATGATCTTCATAAAAATACACATTCAAAAACAAGAAGTAAAATTCATAACTTCATACGGTAGTCGAGTAAATATATCATCGATACAAAGTGACCCAGAAACTTTTTTTCATAATTAACGTGTGTTAGTCAAGATTGCAGACGGTAGATAACAGGCTGTATTTAATTCCGTGAAACTCATACAATCATAATACACAAACATTTAGATTGTACGATAGCACCTTTTGTTTGAAGCTAAAAAAGTACACAAAGATGACTTACCTGTTTGTATTTTGGTCAGTTCATTCGTCTTTTTATGAAAGAAAGACGAGTGGAATAACATTTTAAGATTTTCGTGGCATAGATTTTCCCAGTGTTGGTCCGGGTTCCTTTGCTGAATAGACCATCTGCCTTGTGGTCAAGTTTCGCAGCGACTTACCCGGATTGGTACCTCCGTTTTACCTATTCCTGCCATAACGTCATGACGTGTTCCGGTTCGGAAGGTAAGGTAGCCGGTAAACTAACTTTTGCTCGAGGCCTAACATCCCGGCCTCAGGTTGGCAACGCACCATTACCACCGTTGGTGTCTCTAGGCGGCGTGAATTTCTTACCATCAGGAAATCCGTCTACTTGTTTGCCTTCCAATAGCATAAAAAAATAATAACATAGAACCAGCTGGGCTATTCAGTACCTTTTTAGTGAAGATCACTTGGTAAAATGTACATCTAATAACTGTCAAATGACGTGTTTTGTATTTGCTATATTTATCGTATTTCTGTTGGTCACAGGAGATAGCAAATATAAAACATATCATTTGACAGCTACCTATTTGATGTACACTTTATCCAGTGATCATCACTTAAAAGATACAGAATATATTTGATATTTTCCATCGTCGGTGTTTTGGTAAAACTTCCAAATATTCATATTTTTAATTGAGGTACGTAAAACAGTACAAGTGTTTCTTCATTTAAAAATATAAAGATACACAAAAGCCCCGCTGAAGCAGAAAATATTTTATCCACATGGGTCTTACAAGTAGTACTTGTGCGTGTCGACATTTTTATAAACTACCACCGGATTGAAATTGCGGCCACACTTAAAAAATCTGGCGCAAGAAAGATAGCATGCATCTAAAATAAGTTTAGTTTGTGAACAGTGGAATTACCACCAATGTTTATAGATATCATATTGGTGCCCCATTGCCAACGTACCATTTACATCTTTGGTATCTGAAAGGCTGTTTATGAAGATAGAAAAAAAAATAACGTAACGTCACGCCCGTACCCATAGCGTACCCGTACCCCCGAATTAGGCAGATACACAACCAGGGCACTCATGACTATCCGAACTCCGAAGACAATAAATGCCACAATGTGACAGGTCAACTTGTCGCAAACAGGCAAAGGCAATTGTTTTGCACGTCCTAATATAATTGAAATTTTGGCACAATCATACTTTTTGTGTTGGATAAGATAGTGAACAAATGATTCTCACGATAGTAAGAGACTAGCGTGGTCTTAAGTCACCATAGATGTTATAGATGCGTTAATATTTTCCCCGTGTTGTTCCCGGCTCCTTTGCAGGACAGACCATCTGCCTTCTTGCCAGGCAGTTCGTCAAAGGCGAGCATAGGCTTACCGTCACTAACACCGTGACATCCTACTAAGTGGTAGAGTTTCGTAGCGACTCGCCCGGATTGGTACCACCGCCTTATCTATTCCTGCCACCACAACGTCCAATGCTTGCCGTTGACGTATTACGTTTCGGAGGGTAAGGTAGCTGTTAAACTTACTTTTGCTCGAGGCCTAACATCCCGGTCTTAGGTTGACAACGCACCATTACCACCAGTGGTGTCTCTAGGCGGCGTGAATTTCTTACCATCAGGAAATCCGTCTGCTCGTTTGCCTTCCGTTATCATAAAAAAATTGACCAATTACACTTATTTCCGGGAAAACAACTACTAAAACGATTGTAGATAATATATATGTCTGCTGTCAAATTAGTTATTTCGCAATTAGTTATTTCTTTGAACTCCATCCGCAATATACAATTAGTCCTTGGAGAAGGAAGCTTAACTGGTGCTAATTTTTATTTATCTCAGTTGAATCCAACGGCATGTCTGTGAGTGGCATCCTCGGACCGGAAACCGCGCCTTGTTGGAGGATAAATATAGCACAGACATATCCACATTATAACATTCTGTCTATACGTCTGTTGCACTCATTTGGATGTTTGCAATTTCTTTAATAATGTATTCGTAGATAAGTCAAGTATATAGACACATATCTTTAAGATTATGTTTATATTTTCAAATATAGAGACACTTGTACTATTTTACGTATCACAAATTTACTTAAAAATTTACGTAACACAAAACAAGTGTTTCTTCATTTAAAAAATATGAATATTTGGAAGTTTTAAGAAGCGCCGACGATGGAAAATATCAAATATATTCAAGATTCTAGACGGGTAGAAAGAGAGTTTTGAGTGCCAAGTGATTACGATTCAAATCTGTCTAGTCTTTTTCACATATCATTCATTCACTCAGTCATTCACTTTTGACTTTAAAAAGAAGGAGGTTATCATTTTGACAGTAAGTATTTTTCCTCAAATTTGTTATGTAATACTAAGCTTATAACGAACCTCCGAAATTCTTTTTTGGGAATGGATATTGATCTTTCTTCCTTCCTTTTTAGAGTTGATTAAAAATAATGAATTTGAGGGAAGCCAGACAGGTAACAGAGGTTGTGACACTGTACACTCAATACTTTCTATCTGCTATGCAAGAATATTGGCGTGAAGATATGGACATCATATTGTTATGTGTACTATTTTATATCTACGAATTCATTATTATTTATTCTAATGATTTAAGTGCAATAAACTGCAAAAAGCCTATTATGTTTTCCATGTTAAGAATATGTCGTCTAAGTTCAAAAAATTGAATATTTTCCTCGATCTAATTGAGATTCCATTAGATCCAGACTTGGTGTAAATAGGACAACTTTAGCTTTGGACGTACGAATTTTCAAATAAAAATTATTTTGACACAACTGATGGAGGAATCGACTAACGTGCTTAAAACAAATATAGGAGTCGAACATATAACCTTTTTCCTAGTCGGCAAAAAAACAATTTTATTCAGTTATTATCAGTTTCACGCAGATTTGCCTCCGTGACTTGGCTTTACTGCACCGATTTTGATGAAACCAAGCCTATGTCAATCAGGGATAATGTAGCATTCCAAGGGTGAAAGAATTTTTGAAATCGGTCCAGTAGTTTCGGAGCCTATTCATTTCAAACAAACAAAAATATCAAACATTTGCTCTTTATAATATTAGTATAGATATACATAGACGTACAAAAAACGCATCTTGAATAGATAACAGTTATCAATTACTGGTATAATGTAACTAGACAAATAATGTAAATTATTTATTTATAGCCGTCGCTAGTCGTTAAGCCAGGTATTAGTATTCGGGTTGTGTCCCATACGTGAGGTCCGGACAAATTTCAGAGCCGTTCCGGTGACTCAGGATTAATATCCGGTCTATGTTAAAATAGATTTACATTCAATGTTGTTGTTGGATTATTTGGAAGCAGACAATGCTAAGCATTTCTTTCTGGGTTAGATAATTTCGTAGAAATAGAATAGAGTTTTAGCGCCATCGAGAGAAAAGATGGTCGAAGTTTTTTCATAATTATTGAACTTCGTGTTAATATTGAGTGAAATTAGTTAATTTTGGTGGCATTTTGTACAATTTTGTTCAGTAAAAGTGCACAAGTGAAATAATTATGAAGAAATTAGCATATCGTGTATTTCCTCGTTGCCGCCAAATCTCATTACATGAGCTTGAGTAATGAGGCCACCACTTCACCCAAGAGCCTGACATGACTTGCTGACGACTTATGACTGATGACAAATTATAATCAATTAAAATTGATATAAATTTTGATGCAAATTTTTACTTGACTAATGGCTAAATACTCACGTGAAGGCCAAAACCTAAAGAAAAAAAAGAAAGAAATAGAATAATCTGGAAGATTGTATTCGAGACCCGAGACGCAGGGATGTAATGACCCCGTTGAGAGTCAGTGGAAAAAAATTTGGTCAATGGACTGCGATACTAGTGCTAGTCTGACCATATGGTAAAGTCTGATTCAACTAATTTTCTTCTTACAATACACACAAGCATGCATATGTTTACGCTAAGTTCTTTGCGTTTAGGCAAAGAGATTACCAAGTGTCATGATTAATACAAATCCGCCTAGCTCAACATTAATTTTATATTCTTTTCACACAAAACCTCTGTGGTCTGGTGGTCCGGGTGTTGGACTTGACTGCATAAGGTCCCGGGTTCGAATCCCGGGTCGGGCAATAACAAAGAAAATTGGATTTTTCCAATTTTCTAAAAAAAATGTTGGTCGGGATTGGAAATGTGCCCGGTTGGCGATAGGCTTGCCACCTATCACATTGTGGGACTTAGTGTCTTTGGCTAGTCGTAGGTGCCCAGGTTGTTCCTCTGCCTACCTCTTCGGTGATATGAGCGAGAAGATACTTTTTTTTCCACACAAAATATGTCAGTTTTAGAGAGTCTTGATACCTCCTCCAGATAATACGGAGGAATGCCAACCTAGATTTCAATGGATACCTTCAACCATACTTCGGCATTGAAGACCTGTTCTTTTAATAGCGACATTAAATTAGTACTCGGAATTAAAATTTTAATAACAATAATACAAAGATTTTTCACAAATGTACATAATATCTCCTAGTTGGTCGAGGTGGTATGTGCTTTACACTGGACATACCAAGATCAATCAATTGGACTAGTAATCTGACCTATACGACCAATTACAGTAATTACAGTATCTACTCAAGATAAGATTGACCGCCTCGTTGGTCGAGTGGCTAGCGTACACGCCTAACTACATCGGCCAACCATGAGACTCGGGTTTGATTTCCGACGGGGGCAGGCATTTGTGTGATGAACATTTAGATGTCTGCATTTCCGGGTCTGGGTGTTCATTAAATTTATTGTGGTACCTATTTAAGTAATAATATGTAATAGTAACGTTGACTAACACCCATAACACAAGCATATAATTTGCTTACTTTGGGGTTAGATTTAATTTTTGTAACTTGTCCAGGAATATGGTAAAAGTAAGATAAGGCAGAAATACTGCCGGTGCAATGAGTAATGTCCGCGTAATTACCTTATCTGATTACGATTTTAAACATTTAATTTATCCTGTGTATAATAAATTTAACTGCAACATAAATGTGAAATTTTATCGCTTTACTTTTATTTCGTTTAAATCCCCTTCATTACATCTTCATAATGGAATAAACTTACTGTTCATCGTAAATTTAACTGTGTTAATGATGTTTATACAAACAGATATTTTACTCATGACTTCCTTTAAGTTCTTTCTTCTTTCCGCTGGTGGTTGAATTTTGGGAAGTTATTACACTTACGTTACGTTAAATTAGGAACTCTGCCAAGTCAGACTATTAGTTATACGAAGTTAATTATTCTATTGGGTATAAAATTAATCTGTATACTGTAAAGTATCTTCACGCCCATATCCCCGAAGAGGTAGGCAGAGGCACAACCAGGGCACCCACGGCTAGCCGAAGACACTACGTCCCACAATGTGATAGGTGGCAAGCCTATCGCCAACTGGACACATTTCCAATCCCGACCAACACTTTTTTTTTTATTACAAAATTGCAAAAATCCAATTTTCTTTTTGTTGGCCGACCCGGGATTTGAATCCGGGACCTCATGCAGTCAAGTCCAACACCCGGACCGCTAGACCACAGAGGCTATAGTTACTTTTAATAAAGCTAAACTTATGATTTATTATACTTATTACTTTAATTTGAAAGTAATATGATAACTTAAAAAATGAATTCCAATTTGTTATCGTTCAATACAAGTACTGACAAAGAATGCCAAAAAAATGAAAATAAAACCTCTTGCTGCCATAGTGAAATCCTGTGAAATTGGCAAATTTCGCTGTGTTTCAAAGCACATTGATAACGTAAAAGATATTTATTGTTAAATCTATAATATAAAAATGAATTGCTAAATGTGTTGGTAAGCGCATAACTTTCGAACGACTCTACCGATTTGGCTAATTCTTTTTTTGTTGTATTAGTAATTGTCAGAAGAAGGTTGTTATGAAGAGAAAACCCGGGAAAGTTGCAGGGAAGATGGGAAAAACAATACTTTATTTTCCCCATACAAACTAAACGGGTGCAACAAAGTTCACCGGAACAGCTTCTTATTAATAAAAAGTACTAATTGATATAAAATTGATTTGGATACATTCGCAGAAAAACAATTAAACTTTTTATCAAAACGTGTACGTAAAACAAAATTTCTACTATTATTAACCGACTTCAAAAAGGAAACGTTTTATTGAAAACCATACTAATTTTTTGAGTCGTTAAATTTTCTTTAAATATTTGTTACGTGATTTTTTATTTAATAACAAATAGATTTTGATGGTTATTTTTTCGAAAGGTAGGTCGCAAGCGTTTTCAGTTATAATATTTACGGCACTTTATTAACAATTTATTTTAATAAACAGTTTTTAAGTCGACATTGACTTAAGGTATTTACAAATATGTTATAATGATATAAATGTTTATTGACGTCTTTGAGTGCGGCGGTTAGTCATCCATATTTTTTGCTTACTTTGATGATGTTTTACGAGTTTAGATATTTAACGTTTCTGAATAATTAAAAGTCTGATAAACAAATATAAGGATTTATTTTACAACCAATTAAATAAAATTAATTTAATTTTTTATAAGTTTGGTTTGAATATATTTTTGTTTCAAGATGTCTGGATTGATTGCTGCCTGTTACACTTTTTTGATGTACCTACTTGTTTTATTTGTTATTTTAAAACTACTAGTGGTCGCACAATAGGTGGAAATTCAACCGTAATAGATTTTAATAGATTGTTGATAAGAACGCCATCTACATTTCTCAAGAACAACTACTTAGTTTGTGCGCCATCTGTGATCTGTTATCGTTATCATCAATATATTTGTTTGTGTGTGTCAAATGCATGTAGTACGTGTAATGTTTTATTTTTTGAATTAATGCACTTTATAAAAATTGTCATTAAAAATATTAGCGTTCTGCACTTCTTCTTCATATAAATTATAAGTGTGCCAAATTGCATACTCCTCCGTAAGCGCAATTTTCGTAAAAAGGGGTCCAAAGTTTTTGCTTCACGTATTAAGTAAAATAAACGACGATATTTGCCAAAACACAGATTACGTATCATATTTAAAAAGGTCATATACAAGAAGGCTATTTATGTATTTTATACATGGCATTGTTAATTGTAGGGTAAAGGACCCTATGTCAATAATATCTACAAAAACGCATTTTTTGCCCAAGTAGCCCTGATATGGTTTAGTTGCTACGGCGTGCATACATAAAATGTCACGTGCGTGTAAAAGCTTTTTTATCAGAAACACGCTAAAAGCTTCTTCCAACATTGAAGTTGAAGGTAGCTGCTGCAAGTGGATGATGAATTTTTAAAACTATGCAACGTCGATATTCATTCCCATATGAATTTAAGTAGTAAGAGTTCTGGAGAATGCTGATATAAATAATAAAAATGAATGCTCTATGAATTTACAAGACGCGTTATTCAAAATAGATATCTAAGCTATATTTCCGTCCTTTTACTACTAATGTTAAAAATGCGAAAATTTTGTGAGTATATTTGTATGGTTGTTTGTTACCCGTTCACGCTCTAACGGAACGGTTGAACGGATTTGTCTGAAACTTGTAACACAGATAGATTGTGACCTGGATTAACATATAGGCTACTTTCAGTCCCGATCGCACAACGGGTTCCTGTTATAACGCGGGCGAAGCCGCACGCAACAGCTAGTGTTTGCATATTTGTATAGTATCAGAAGGGCATCAAGTAGATGTTTCTAAGTTAGCATATCATTAATTTATATACAAACAAAGTAACATTTTTTCTACTTTGTATATTTTACTTTTTTTAAGGTGCAATGTCTCACACATTCACGCACCTTACCTTAAGAATTAAGGCTTCAAATTATATCATTCCTAAGAAATGGTTGAGATTTTTTAAAATCTTTTTGTTTTATTTGCAAAAGCATCCGTTAGGAAATAACAATCAGGAGATTGCAAAGATTATCCCAGTCAATTAAAAGCCGTAACTGCAATGTAAAAGAACTAGAATTGTATGCATTTTTTATAAGAACGAGTACGTGATTGGACATAACCCTTGTTCTTGTGGTGGCAGCCTTAAAAGTGCATACCGCATTCTCGCCAACTGCCATATAATGCTTTCTGCTTGTTTCAACCTCGCGTTGAATACAAAAAAGTATTGAGTAATATTACGATCATTATACTTGAACCTTATGTTTTTCCTGCATCTTTATTATTGTAAATGACTTCTGAGGGAGTTCTGTAGTGGATAGTTGTTTGGACTTAGGATGTGACGACCCCATAACCCGTCCAAAATCGTCTGAAAATTAGGTTTGCTTGATTATTAAATATTTTTTTTTGTAACATTGGAAGGCAAACAAGCAGACGCAAAAGATCTCTGGAATTCATTTATAACAACAAAATAAGATAAATAATACTAATAGATTTCCCCGTATCGGTCCGGGTTCCTTTGCAGAATAGACCATCTGCCTTCCTGCCAGGCAACTCGTTAAAAGCGAGCATAGGCTTATCGCCACTAACATCGTGACATCTGACTAGGAGGTAGAGTTTCGCAGCGACTCACCTGGATTGGTACCACCGCCTTACCTATTCCTGCCGCCATAATGTCATGACGTGTTCTGGTTCGGAGGGTGGGGTAGCCGGTAAACTTACTTTTGCTCGAGGCCTAACATCCCGGCCTCAGGTTGGCAACGCACCATTGCCACCTTTGGTGTCTCTGGGCGGCGGGAATTTCTTGCCTTAGGGAGGTCTGTTTGTTTGCCTTCCAATATCATACAAAAAATATACATATAAACCGTCCTCTTTAGTCACTCTATTAAAAAAACTGTATCAAAATCCGTTGGGTAGTTTTAAAGGTTAGTTTTAAGCATACATAGGGACACACAGCGGAAAGCGAGTTTGTTTTATAGTATATGTATGTGTATTCTATGTAGTGATACCAACATCCCACTGCACTGTAGTTATAAGGTACAGTCCCGGGTTGAACAGTTTAAGCCAAGTAAGTGCCTATCTGATAGGTAACTCATATCAGGTGAGCATGGAACTTGTCATTATCTAAAGTAGTAGGATCCAACGACGTTTCATGGTACATTTTACAACCATCTTATCAGCAAGTCGCCTTTTTTGTGTTTCCATTTAGAAGTATTTATTCAGGCTGTAGATTAGATATCTTAGCCTCACCATTACTATCTTTATTGTTTTGTATTTCTTACCACCAGGAAATCTATGCGCTTGTTTAACTGCCAATACCATAAAAAAGCCCTATTTGTAATTAGAACGTAAGTTTTATGGTAGTTGCAGCTGCCATCTTCTGAGACTGACAGTATACAATGTCTTTACTTACCTTTTGCTTACCGTCTCCAGTAAATTATCTCCAGGCGCCTGTCTAGTTAATTTACTATAGACAGTAACCGATACAAGAACCATATGGACAAGGAATCTATTTTCGTATGGATTGTTATTGTTTTCTCGTTTTAGAAAGTGATGAATTCTTTTTTGCTTCGAGTACTTCCAAAAATATAAACGCGGCGCGGCCGACGGCAGGGCAAAGGCGGCGTGTGCGCGTGCGCTTATTTATCATAGAGCATGGCTTATATTAATAGTAGTTTAATATGTGATAGATGGATAGTCATAAGTCTGATCTTTTAGACACTATATAAAAAGAGCAATTACTTTAAATCAGAGAAGCAACATATTGAGCTAGTGAATGCTTTTTTAACTTATAGTGATAATTTGTTTATAAGAAATCAATTTTAATTAAAAGTTTTTACACACGATGCAACATTTCAACAAATCTAATTTAGTTGTAGATTAAATATTTTAGTTAATTTTTTTGGATGAGTTGCTTTGTAATCAGTAATTTTGAGTTTTAAATTCAAGCGGTGTTTAACGTTAAATGTTTAATACAATTAAGTAGTTAAGTTATTATACATGTTAAAATATATTTTATCATTGTCATTAACGTACATTTGAATAAAATAAATAAATTAAATATATTAGTTGGCGAAAGTAACTGACAGCTTGTTTGCTGAAGAGAAAATACTCAAATCCTAATCAAATTTAAAGCTTCCTTTAAAGAAATGTAGAAAAATATTGAGATTATTAATCATTTTCCAACCAATTTTTAAATAAATTTGTAATATTTTTGCTGTACTTTTATTTCACGTGTAGCGAACGAACACAAAAATAGCTCTTCTAATGGTAAAAGAAAACCTTTGCAATAGAAACCAGATTTTGTAGATGCAACGTCATCTTATGGCCAGGACCTTAAGCCGCGTGTAAAAGACTGTTAATTACCCTACCATCCAGCACCACGATAATATCGCCCTGATGCATACATATGGAGAAAATGACGTACAATTTTAGGATAAAGAAATAACAATTTTAACGGAACCTATCTGAATAAAATCGTAATAACAATCTATCACAGTCTGAAAATGAAGAGCGTGCTAAATTCTTTCTATATTTGTAATTAGCTAAGTGCGGATAGTACTTTCAGAAAGCTACGTGTTTTCATTACTGAATAATTTAGTCTGTGTTCCTTGCGCCTGCTTCCCAACCAGTCTATAAATAAATGTAACGGGCCACTTTCTCTCCGTGAGAGGGCGTGACCTGCGAGCGCCCAAATCAGCTGATGCTTTGCAAACGAGAGCAAAGAAAAATATGAGCCATTTAAAATGTAAACGCATCTTAATAAATATCTTTAATTTTATATCGTCTTAAAACAGTGTTATTTATGACTAGCTTCCGCCCGCGTCTCCGTCCGCGCGATGTTGGTCTTCGCGAGATAACACTGAAAAATTAAGATTTATTTTTTTCTACGTCTTTTTGCCAGGCAGCTCGTAAAAAGCGAGCAAAGGCTCATCGTCACTAACACCGTGAATTCTGACTAGGTGGTAGAGTTTAGCAGCGACTCGCCCGGATTGGTACCACCGCCTTACTTATTCCTGCCGCCATAACGTCATGACGTGTTCCGGTTCGGAGGGTAAGGTAGGTAGCCGGTAAACTTACTTTTGCTTGAGGCCTAACATCCCGGCCCCAGGTTGGCAACGCACCATTACCACCTTTTTGGTGTCTCTAGGCGGCGTGAATTTCTTACCATCAGGAAATCCGTCTGCTTGTTTGCCTTCCAATATCATAAAAAAAAATTTACTTGTTTTTTTTGACAAACATATCTTTTGGTGACACCGTATTATACTACGTTTTACACCGTTACTAATAAAATAGTTTGTATACACAAAAAGAAATGTGCTCTTAACTAATACAAGTTATTGCTCGCGTATTCACTTGTTACAATTGTATTTATCTAAACTATTTTTTTTATACCCCTGGACAAATCACACAAATTGAATCTAACCCCAAAGTAAGCAAATTATATGCTTGTGTTATAGGTGTTAGTCAGCGATTCTAATACATAGAAGTACTTAAATAGATACCAGAATATTTTTAATAAACACCCAGACCCGGAAATGCAGACATCTAAATGTTCATCACACAAATGCCTGCCCCCGTCGGGAATCGAACCCGAGCCTCGCGGTTGGTCGATGTAGCTAGGCGAGTACGCTAGCCACTCGACCAACGAGGCGGTCAATCACCTTCTTGTCCGAACAAATAAAACTTCTAAACGGTAGTTTATTTTTTTACACATTTTTCAATAATGAAACACTAATTGTTCAAGTTGGTACAAAAGGACAAACGTTTAATCCGAAGGGGGAGGCACAGCCAGGGCACCGGGACCTCAAGAAGTCAAATCCGACACCGGACTGAAAGACTACATAGAATTAGAAGCCCAATTTGAATTAAAAGTTTATTCCAGTAACGGGTGATGGGGTCCTCATATGCCGTTCTTCTCCTGTCTGGCTAGGTTTCGAAACGGTGGTAGTTTACGGTAGGCAGGGTTAAGTTTAATTATAGTTTTTAAATGTTTTGGTAATAAATAATTAAACTAGTTATAAATATAAATAATTGGCTTAAAAGTTAAAGCATATGTAATTAAATAATATTTTCTATAAATTTTAAAATATTTGAACACCAAAATATGGTAGAATATGTTGATATACTTAAATATTTTTGTAACATCTCATTTACACACATATTCCGCAAATAAAAAATTTTCTTTCTTTCTTCTTTCTTTCTATCTTTACGCCAAAACATGATGGAGAACAGCACAGTATCACAATAATATTCAACTTCATTTTGTGGTATTTTTATAATCTGTGTCTGAGACTCTCGGCATACCTGTAAGATCGTTTATAGCCGGTGACTCAGTATAATCCTACCGGTACAAAAGCGAAAGTTTTGGATGGAAGTTACTCAACAATATCGCAATAACGGGACAGATTTAGATAGAGCGTGGTTGATAGACCATAATCTAAATCAGTTCACAATTTAATGAAGTAATTTGTCTTTAGTAATGTTATGGTTACGGTAAATTAGTTTACACAAGCAAATAACTGGGCCTTATTATAATTACTTATTACTAGCTGTTGGCTGCGACTTCCTTATCAAATAAAGTTACGGATTTCATATAGCTAGTGGTCGCACATTCACCACCATCAGTTTTAATATCTTGTTGATAAGAACGCCATCTTCATTTCTCAAGACCAACTACTTTGTTTACAAACTTTTTAGTGCGCCATCTGTGTTCTTTTATCGTCAACATCAATATATTTGTGTGTGTGTGTCAAATGCATGGTAGTGTGGTTAATGTTTTATTTATTGATTTAATGTACTTTATAAGCATTATTATTGAAAAATGTTAGCGTTCTGCACTTCTCCTACACATAAACTGTAAGTGTACCAAATTTTATGCTCCTGCGTCCGCGCAATTTTCGTAAAAAGGGGTCCAAGTTTTGGCATCACGTATTAATATATAGATTAATCCCCTGTTACAGTCCTTTGTGTTTTTTAATTGATTTTCGAAAAAATAAATCATATTTTTGAACTCCAATCTTTAGTTATACGCATATCGAATTTCATCAAAATCGGTTCAGCAGCTTAGGCGCGAAAAAGCAAAAGACAGGCAGATAGTATTTCGCATTTATAGTATAAGTATCGTTATGATGGTTAAGTTAATCTTCGTCTGATCTTCTAATCTATATTTTCTTTGGCATGGCCTTTACGAATGGATGTTAAATGAAACCGAATTAATATTTTATATTAGTATGAATAATAGTGAGACTAATACTAGTTTGTAGGTGCTATTCAAAAACAAAATTCGTAAGTACATTGAAACGAAATTCTACCAACTCTGGTTGGATTTCGTTTGTAATGGTCAAACGACTTTTCTATTATGATAAGTACTTATTGACATACGAACTTCTCTAAGTAACTTAAGTAACTCCTCCTTCTCTAAGTAAAATAAAAATACATATTTCAAATATAAATACTCTTTTTAACTATCTAAACTAACCTTTTGATTTTAAAAGCCAAACACATTGTAAGTAAAAAGTATTTTGTGATAAGGATCTATTAGTTTGTAGCTGTATCAAAGGTTTTGGACCTTTGACATTGATATGCATTGAAAGAAACGTTCCTTACAATAAAATTCCTGTTTTGTTAGAAAAGAAATAATGTTATTGTAAAATTTACTATTTCCAAGTTGCGTCTAAAATTTGATTGTAGGTACCTACTATCCTGATTTTTTTATTGATATCAGGCTCCATTGAAAAATATAAGGACAAAAATGTTTTCCACCCAAGCAGCTTTAGAAACGTAGTTGAGACGAGGACGAGGAGGTTTAGAACTGCCTTAATGAATGACACTGTCACATATCTACTTAAAGGGTAGCATAAAAATAGTTATTAAAAAAACTTAACCAAGATCGCTCCTGTGGTCTAGCGGTTCAAGTGTTGGACTTAACTTCATAAGGGTTCCAATCCCGGTTAGGGCAACAAAAAGAAAATGTGGTATTTCCAATTTTCTAACTATAACAATGTTGCTCGGGATTAGATATTGGATTGGCTTGCCACCTATCACATTGTGGGACTAAGTGTCTTCGGCTAGTTGTGGGTGCCCTGGTTGTGCCTCTGCCCTTCAGGGATATGGGCGTGAAGATACTTACTTACTCAACTTAACTATCAAGCCTGAGGTTGGCAATTTATTATTACCACCATTGGTTTACATGAGACTTGTATTTTTCAATTTCAATTCAATCCCGAAAAATTCATCTGCTTGTTAGCTTCCAATCAAGTAAAAATTATCCGACATGCTTTGTTTCGTTACACCTCAAAAAGATTAAAGCTTAGTAGCTTTACCAATCATAATAAATAAATAAATTATAAATAAATATCCCTGGACAAGTTACACAAATCGAATCTTACCCCAAAGTAGCTAAGCAAATGATATGCTTGTGTTATGGATGTTAGTCAACGATACTAATACATAGAAATACTTAAATAGATACCAGAATAAATTTAATAAACACCCAGACCCGGAAATGCAGACACCTAAATGTTCATTACATTCTTTATGGAGATATTGCCTAACATTTTAGAGAGGTACACGGAAAAAAAAGACCTACTTGCATTGAATAGTAGCTCTAATAATAATAAATTTAAACGTAGCAAAACTGTAAAAATCTTGATTTTAAAAATAAATCATTTATGCATACAAAAATTAACCAATTTCCTCGATTTTATGGCAATTAGACCAACTATTAAGTATGCTCTTTCAAATTAAAAAAAAATATAAAAAAAAAATATTAACATACTTAAATAAAATAAACTTTAGAATCGAACACATAACCTCCTCCCTTTTTATAATAAACGAATAAAAACATCTAAAGATAAACACGGTAATAGGGTATGTGTGCCCATTCGCGTCCACGCACTAATTCGCGTCCATTTCGCGTACACCGTTTAAAAAACC
>NJDD01007009.1:0-19122 GCA_002245505.1 Calephelis nemesis
AATTCTTTGTTGTGAAACTAAGAAATTAATAGTTTAAATAGTAACTAAAGGACTTATTTAAGTCCCTACAAAATATAAAACATTTTGATTAAGATTGTCTAGGGTTTTACTGCTATCAACCAAATTATCACAGAATAAGGTGAGAGCACCCTATCCTATCTTTTAAGATGGACCAAACTACAGATATATGTGAAATTTTATCGAAATCAGTTCAGTAGTTTTGGAGTTTATTGGCAATATACATCGTGACACACAAGTTTTATATATATATATATAAGATATGTTGTAATGTT
This sequence comes from Calephelis nemesis, assembly GCA_002245505.1. Taxonomy (NCBI): domain Eukaryota; kingdom Metazoa; phylum Arthropoda; class Insecta; order Lepidoptera; family Riodinidae; genus Calephelis; species Calephelis nemesis. The sequence continues at coordinate 294 of NJDD01007009.1, forward strand.
GCCATATAAACTTGCAACCGTTTCCTAGTAATACCACGTTCTTATGGGTTTTTTTTTGCGAATAACTCCAAAAGCAAGGTTTGAATAAAGAAAAGCTAAAAAACAAATTATTCCTATTGCTATGCGTCCAATACTAATAAAGCAGTACCATTCGTGTACCATGAGTGTTGCGTTTAAGATGCAATATTTTTTTCGTATGGTCACACATACGTCGCACCTTCCATCTATGTGACCTACATAGACTCCGCTTATGCCGTTCGAATAACAGCCGTTCTTCAATAGCATACAAAAGAACAGGGTCTGAAGATGATTTAATAGACCTGTTACTTTGGGTTTTTAAATGACACTAGTCGCTTCTTTTTACAAGCTGCAGTGATTCGGACTGATATATCGTCAAACATCACCAGACAGACATGTGAAGCACGGATCATAGGTACTTAAACTGAACCAGAAAACTCGGATTTAACCACGTGTAGGTAGGCTATTTGTTCACGGGTTGTACAAGGCGCCACTTCTGTGTATTTTCCAAAGCCAATTATTATCAACTTCTGTATACGTGACAGCTATAACTCATCTTTACAGGCTGATAATTAACGCAACCATTATAATATCACGCTGAACAAAAACGAGGCTAAGTACTGCACCCTGGTGTATTCTGACTGTGACAGGGAAGGATTTTAAATTAGATAACCCGGATGATAACAGATTTTCGGAACAACCTTTAACCCAGCACTCGCCAAATTTAACACCGTGGGACACAGTGAAGTAAATATTTTTAAAGAAAAAATGTCCCCTAAAGCGAGATGGCAGATTCAGAGAACAGCTTCGCTCTCCATTCTGATTGCCACTTAAAATGACCTTTCTCTGTAGAGGTAGCGTACGTACGTGTACCTAATATCTAGCGGTAAACCGCAAAAGTGCCAAAACATCGTCTTTTTGGCACCGCTGCAATCAAATTACGACACCTAGGTAAGTACTTATCATAAGTTTAATAAGTCTATCGCAGATGCAGCTAACCTCTAAAACGCTATCCTAAAACTTCCCAGAGAGCAGCACGCCCACGACGCCACTGCTCCCGTCCGCGTCGGTTGTGACCACGCACAGGATTTTGTTGTCGTTCCCGCGTATCAAGTATCCGAAATATTTAGGTACTTACTCGTTTGTATTGATTTAAAATTTGGTAAAAGGTTACTCAATAATATTTACATTCAAACATTTTTATAGCGTACTCATTTATTTTGTTTAAATACACAATAAAAAAGTTCACAGTATTTTTCGCTTCCACGCTCGCGACTCTTGAAACTTTGCGCCCCTAGTCACGTGTCTAGTATGCCTCAGGAGTCAGGACTAATCCACCACTGATCCACCCCCAAAGCAAAATCAATGGAAAAGGTTGAACTTTAAAGTAGAGGCTCTGCAAAACCTAAATTATTTCTTATGAAAATCTGTGACAAGGCTCGATTGTAAGGGAAACTGAGTATTTACTTCACTACTGTTGAAAAAATGTGTGTTCTAGAAATTTTAGGCAAATACAATTATAAAAACCTGGCAAAGGTGATTTCAGTCAAAATCTGGTTTGTTCTTAGAAAATTAATGAAATACAAAGTTTGTCGAATTATCAGAACAGCAACGACTCTACTTCTATTACGTACCTAAATAAACATACATACATTAATGAAGAAAAGTGTAACGTGGTGGTATCGTCGGAACATCGTTTTGAGGTACAGTCATTTTATAATTGGGTAAGATAAACACGTCATTATAGTTCCCAAAACCGTATTCAGTTCCAGAAGTTTCAGTATAAAATCGTCGGTTTGATCTAATTTTGTCTTGTGCCAAAAGAGTTTGTAGTTTGTTTATCATAGCCAGCTTCTCGTCATTGTCAATTTCGTTTATAAGAATAGGTAAATTAGCTGCACACACCCACAAGTAATACATTCCCACTGAAATAAAAAATAAACATACTTAGGTGCCAGTTTTATTAAGACGTTACGCTTTCCATGCGATATTCTGCATACTTACACATTAGCAGATACATATTAGCTAATAATTATATTGTCTTTGATATTAAGTAGTTTGATATTAGGTAGGTAGGTACCTACATACAATCATATTATATACATAAGTATTTTTTTTATTAAGACAGATAAGTTTTTTGAAAAGAAAACTTCTTTAGCGGCGTTGTGCACTTTTTTTGGAATAGGTAAAAACTTCTATACTCGCGTCAGGACACGTGACCTGAAATTTCGTAAGACGGCGCAGGGCGCTTACGCGAATGTTCGTGTTGTCATGTTTGTGTACGACAGCGCAATAGATAAATATTGTATAAGCCACCACCAGATACCACATAAATGATAGTATTTTCATACTGATAATAAAAGTAATTCGTGCAAAATTATTCCCTAACCATTCCAAAATATCAAAAATGCACAACGATAATATTCAATATCACTTCTACCGGCACTCCCGGAGTGCAACTCGTCATTTACATTCCGATATTTTTTTTAGTTATTAAACATTGATACGAATTGTAGTAAGTACTTTTAAATTTAAGTTTTTATTATTTTTTGGACTAAACAGATTACCTATTTTTTTTAATATTACCTAATTCTCATTTTAATGTAGGTACATATGCTGGAACTTTTAAAGGGAAGTTTCGACAAAAATCAGAAAAATGGGTTTATTTTGACGTCCGATAGGTACACCTAGGCACTAGCTAAGCTCTGGGTGTTTTAGACAGTCAAAATGTGCATTTTTACTTTATTAGTTACACTTTATCATTAAAGTATTTTACCATTGGTGTCCATCAAATATGCAAGAAAAGCAGTGTCTTTGTTTGCCTTTTAGTCTCATAAAAAGTAAGTATCATCAATAGGTATATATACCTAAGGTACATACATACCTACGTACATACAAAAATATGCGCAAAACATTTATTTGCAGCCAGATCTACACGACCAACGATCATTAGACAATGTTAGGAAATCATACTAGTACTTACACAGGCCAAACGTAACTAATACACTGGCTCCAATAAGGAGACCAATGTCCATGGTATTTTGCTTCAATACTAATAACCACGTTATCAAAAGTACGGTCACTAGAATAAGTCTGAACAATTCCAGTAAAATATACGCAACCATGAAGGAGTTCTTACACTGCGAAAAGATAATACCTAAATAATAATTAAACATTCCTTGGCAAATTGTACAAATTGATAGTTTAATTAAGAAAATTAAGTAGATATATGCATGTGTCAGTCAATGATACTAATGTATTAAATAAATAATAATTATAATATTAAATATCCCTGGACAAATCACACAAATTGAATCTAACCCCAAAGTAAGCAAATTATATGCTTGTGTTATGGGTGTTAGTCAACGATACTAATACTTGTAAATACTTAAATAGATACCACAGACTAAACTTAATAAACACCTAGACCCAAAAATGCAAACATCTAAATGTTCATCACACAAATACCTGCCCCTGTCGGGAATCGAACCCGAGCCTCACGGTTGGTCAGTGTAGTTAGGCGTGTACGCTAGCTACTCGACCAACGAGGCTGTCAAATATATAGAAATATTTAATTATTCCTAAACTAGAATATATAGCAAGACTCAGGAATACCGACATCTAAAGTTTGGGAATCGATCCTAAGCAACGAGATTCACGGTTGGTCGGTGGCGTTAGACGTGTGGCTATGCTTACCACTCGAGCAACGAGTCTGTTTCCTATAAATGAAAACAAAGTTAACAATAAGGATTTATATAATTAAAACTGATGCTGGGATATTAAAGCTTGATGACTTAAGTTTGCTAGCCCTTTTGATTAGGTTTATAGTTTATAGACGATCAAATTACGACATTTATATGGATGCTACCATTTGCCACACACAGATAACCGTGACTTATAAACACCATGGATATTGTAGATGCGTCGATGTCTGTTACACATCTATTGTGCAAACTTATCGGCCTACCGTCTGGACCAGAACAAGACACTGTCTTTATAGCGGCAGGCATAGGTAAGGTCGAATACTATCCGGACGACTAGCAGCACTGCACTGTAATACCCGGAGTCTTGTTGGTAATGACCTTTATAATTTTACCTTTGCTCGCCTCTTACGAGGTGCCTGGCAGGAAGTCAGATAATATATTCTACGCAGGAGACCCGGACCAACACGGTGAAAACATCCTCATGTCTACGTATTCACAAGGTTTATGACTATTTACATTTGACTCACCATGAATGCTCCATAATTATATAATAAGCCACTCGCTATGTAAATCGAAGTGAATATTATACAGTACGATACATATTTTTCAGTATCTGTAACAAAATCATAAGCATCATATTTTAAGTACCTATATACCTATAGATATTGTCTTTGGTAGTAACATCAAGCTTCACCGTGTTGGTCCGGGCTCCTCGCCATTTTGGTCCGGGCTCCTTCACCGTGTTGGTCCGGGCTCCTTTACAGAAAAGACCATCTGCCTTCCTGTGCTAGGCAGCTCGTAAAAAGCGAGCATAGGCTTACCGTCACTAACACCGTGACATTCTACTACGTTACCACCTAGGCTAGTTTAGCAGCGACTCTCCCGGATTAGTACCACCGCCTTACCTATTCCTGCCGCCATAACGTCATGACGTGTTCCGATTCGGAACGTAAGGTAGCCGGTAAACTTACTTTTGCTCGAGGCCTAACATCCCGGCCTCAGGTTGGCAACGCACCATTACTACCTTTGGTGTTTCTAGGCGGCGGGAATTTCTTACCACCAGGGATTCCGTCTGCTTGTTTACCTTCCAATATCATAAAAAAAAAGCATGCAACTTGTGCATGAACGTGAAGGTGGAAGGTTGCCAAGTTGTACAGGAGCGGGCAGACTGCAAAAACTTGGAGCGATAAACATCAATATAATTGGTTAACATGGGTTAGAAAATATTTCATCGTCGTTTAAAAGGATCTTTTAAAAGGTCGAATGGCAAAGGCCGCTCCTGGTAGGTTTACATAAATATGAAAAAAGTGTGAATTAAATACAATAACATACCTATATATACATACCTACATAATATACCAACAACTACCAAACCTAAACATAAAACTGGCGTTGAGGCTTTAGGTCTAGGTACTTGGTTGCGAAGGCAGAAATAAAAACATACATTAAAATTTCACTAACACTATCATAAGTTCATAACATACCTACCTGTTTGAAATTTTTCCAAATAATCTTTTACGTAAATAAGATTCAACGTATCCATCCACGCTGCAATTTTATCCCTGGTGTATTGTGGTTCACGAAGCACCATACAAAACATTATTAGTAAAATCAGCCCTTGAATCTACAAATTTAAATTCAAATACTTACCAATCGTAGCAGGTACCTATAACTATAGTTTAGCGTCAAACTTAGTTATTTTATATTTCTTAGATCATTTTGAACACAACATCATCATTTTTAGGCGCTCATATCAATTTTATGCAATTGAACAAAGGGTACAGATTCAAATTCTAATTTAAAAAAAATCTTCACAAATGTAAGTTTCATTGATTATTGGCAACTAATAACAAGTTTCCTAGTGAGTTCTATCTCATCCATATCGGAGAATGCTTCAGCGTGCATGTTTTAGGGTTCTGTAGGGTTTCTCTTGAAGCTCGATTCATTCGTTATTTATAAACAATAAACTACATTATCAGATTTGTTGAATTCATTCGTAAGTTGTGACTAAATGTTAATAATCCGCTAGTACTGTGTTCAAAGTACCTAACATGACATACACGATTCCACTAGGTTGATACTTATCGAGATTCAAGAGCAACTTCTACTGCTGTATCCACGACCAGACAATAAGTCAAAATGACACAACGCATCCGCATGAGATACTTTCAGAAAAGTCGTAACTGACCAAAACAATTTCACAAGACACTACACTACATCGTCGCCGCCGGTCTAGGCGACAAAGACCTCTCTTGCGCCCGGCGCCTAACGCCGAGCGACGAGCCGCCACTATTCCTCCACCTAGTCCACCCAGTAACCAGAACGCAGTGGTTGGTGCTGCGAGTCGAGGTACGGTCTCCCGGGAGACAGCCCTTGTTGCTGGCGTTGTAGGGAACAGTCCAATCCATCTAAATAATGAGCACTCTGCTCGACCCACAAAGCCCGGTGAAGTTGTAAAAACCGCGAGGTTGGCAACACATTAGTCATTCCAAAAAATATGTACCTGATGCGTGCGTGCTTGTCATTGTCGTGTTTCAAGTTGCACAGTTTAGCCAATTAATTTACAAAAGCAAGACAGCATTGGAATCTTTACTAAAAACTTTTGAATCTTTACACAGAATACAACCGAAAAAGCTTGAAATCTGAAAACGAGTACCTATTCAAATATTTTAATCTTTTTGGCAAAACGGGAAGAGAACTCGATCGGATTATGCACCCGTTTGTTACTTTTAAAACGTTTGAGTTACTTATAACAGATTTTTTTCAAAACTAAGTCGAATATTTTATCAGTATTATGTATATTTGATTAAAAGTATATCTAATGAACTAAATAATGTTATAATAACGTTAGGTACATACTACTGAAAATGTTGATATCATAATTCCTCCGAGTCGAAGGGAGAACCAAAAGCAACAGCTGTATACAAATGCCATTACAGTTTGTAAATGACCAACGGATAGATTACGTGTGAGGCAAACTATATTAGACTAACAAATGAATTCAAATTTACGTGCCCTGGTATGGATATCGACCGAATGCAATTACATATTATTTGGTGTTATCTGATGAAAGCGTGGCTAATGTATCACTAACATGACATCGTTTTGTCACTAATAGCAGAGATTAGTAATGTTGCCTTTGCTAATAGCAATAGTTACAGGTTAAAGGCCAAAAGGGCCTTTGTTCATTTAAACACTAAGTTATGCCTGAGCATATTATTTTATGGAAATTATTATACATAAAAATAAAATTACTGGGCGCCGTGATTTAGTTTCCAACGGCCTCTAAAGTTGGTTATTCCGGAACTATCCTACATTAGGTGGTAGATTTATTATTATATAGACCCGTCACAAGTGCCTCTTGTAGGTTTATGTGAAATTAAGATGATTTATTATTATTACGTTTCAAACAAAAGGCAGCGTCCTTTATCAGTAGGTACGCATACGGCGTAGCATGATAAAAAATACTAATATTTCTAGGAGGATTTTGTTTCGAAAATAAAAGAAGCCCTATAACTTCAGCTTGTGTCTCCCTAAGAGACAATTATGGCCTATCGCTGTCCTATGGTCGGGATGTTAGGTCTATTGTGAGTCGATCGGCTACCCTATATTTACATTCTGGCGGCAGAAATAACTAAGGCAGTGGATCCCGGACAAGAACAGCACTCTACCACCAGTGGTTTTTTTGGTAATCACCTAATTTTCAACCTAAACTCGCCTCTTTTGCCTGTCAGGGATGCAGATGGGCTATTCTAGATAGCTCAGACCAACATGGAGACAAATCAATCCAATTGGTGAGTACCCGGCCATCGACAATAGGAATGATGATTGTGATTGTATAAAACGAAAATAAAAAAGAGTGAAAAAGGTATATTCATGCCCATATCCCCGAAGCGTTAGGCAGAGGCACAACCAGGGCACCCACGACTAACCGAAGACACTAAATCCTACAATGTGATAGGTTGCAAGCCTATCGCCGACCGGGCACATTTCCAATCCCGAGCAATTTTATTCTTTTTTTTATTTTATGAAAATGGAAGGCAAACAAGCAGACGGATTTCCTGATGGTAAGAAATTCACATCGCCTACACCAAAGGTGGTAATTAATGGTGCTTTGCCAACCTGAGGCCAGGATGTTAGGCCTCGAGCAAAAGTAAGTTTACCGGCTACCTTACCCTCCAAACCCGAACACGTCACGACGTTATGGTGGCGGGAATAGGTAAGGCGGTGGTGGCCACGTGGACCTGTGGTCCAAGTGGCCTATGTATTAATATAATCTATGCTGTGGCCTATAGACATCATTTTATAGATTATTAGCATTTGGTTCCAAAAACCATCAAAGAATCCGGTTAAATAATTTGTTTATTATTCATTAACTAAATGTTAATAACCATGAACTTAAAACTGAGTTTAAGAGTACCTAAAATGACATAAGCGTAAATTGAGATAAGCAATAAAATACATACATACATATCTTCACGCCAAGTCTCTTACGGCGTCGGCAGAGAGTACGAGTACCAGACCTCACGATACTGACAAACCTGAAATAAAATAGTGCCGTTGTACCACTCCTTACGCTAAGACAGTAAGTTTCTGAAACGGTTATGAAAATGGCAATATCAGATAAAATCTGCTTTTACATTGCAGTCGTTTTGTTTTCAAAACATTTGTTTTTTTATACATTGTTAATTAACACTTGGATATTCTAAAATGGTGCTTTCTATGTTTTTGCTAACCTTAGGCCAACTTTTTACCAGGCACAGGTGGGCTAGCAAGAATTTTATATTTAAAAAAAAACTTTCCCCATCTTGGGTTTCAAAATGGACGTCTAACTCGAAATAAGCACCCTCAATTTGTCATTTAAAATGACATCCATATCGACTTATTCGGTAACGGTTGTGAAATTTAAAAAGTAATCAAACTGATTTTTTTGCGGCGGGTTTATAATTTTATGTTTCTTCCATTTTGCAACTTGTGTTTATACATAGCGCTATGTTTCCTCCAGCCATCTTTGATTAAAATCGAGCCGTAATAAGGGGATCCTAAATTATTTTTAAACTAGTAAGGTAAATCAATACAGGTGTTTTAAATAATAAAACAATATAATTATTTTAATTTATTTATACCGCAGTGCTCATAACTTGCTTGCAATAATTTTGTAAAACACAAAACATTGTAAACAAACCTATGTACATAAAATCAGGACATTATTCTAGCAGTTTATTTGATGAGGGTCTATAGCAATGGCACTAGTAGTGAGAAAATAGCTGGCACTTCAGTTAGTGCGATAAGAAAGTGAACGCTTTTATTATAAATCTAAAAACTAAATTAAAACGAAGTATATGTCGTTGCAATGAAAATAATTAAGTACCTAGTTTTATTTAGTTGCAATCAACAAAAGGACTTGACAGGGGATTCATAATAATTATCTTTAGATGGATTAACTGATACCAGATATGGTATCGAAAATGTAGTACATGTGAGTGCTTAAATAATATAACGCCGGCTTTCACGAGGTGCGGTATACCTTAGCAGGCTCAATATCAACTGATATTTTTTTATCTTGGGTGTCATGTTCATTTTTATATGGATATTAAATGCTTTTCGATTTTTTCAACTAGTGTTCAACTCAACATGTTATTTAAGTACCCACTGACATTAATGATTTAGTCTGTATCAAATTCTATTACTATTTACGTATCTTAATAAAAAATTAAGAATAATAGTTAAAAAAATATTTTGCAACATGAAAAATATTCACATAAACAAAAAAATGCGCATCGATATCAAAGTTACAGTTTACATTATTAAAACTAATGAAATTTTTTTAACATAAAAAAAGTTAAATTATTTAGAAAAAGAAACTTAAAAATAGCTACAAGAAAAATATATTTCCAACAGAAGACAATCAATGTGGGAGGAAAATTAAAATTGTATTACATAGAATAAATAATTTACAACAAAAAACATAGCTTAGAATGAGGGTCTTATTCCAAAACGACAATCAAACGTGAATAACGATAAAGTCAAGATTTAAGTGTTTTTACTATAAGTTTATCTGTTTATTAAGAGCTTAAAAACCAATTTAAATTTGAGTGTCGTTTGGGAATACGAGCCTTTACCACCACGACCAGATATCAAAAAGACGAAACTTACAAAGCGATTTAATCTGCCCGCGATGCGATTGCAGTCTGGACGCAGATGACGTTTTTATGCCAGCAGTGTGTGCAGTTGTCTGCAGCCAGGTACGCAATGCATCGTGCATTGTGTACCTAGCTGTATACTCAGCAGTTAATAAAATCCAAACAGGGAACGCTCGGAAACCGCTTTGTGAGTTGTCACACCAATGTAACATTATTATCGAATGAACTTACGTTTTAACTGTCAATATTTTATGTCACCTCTATATGGAAATCACAAAATCGTACATAACTTCACTGGTGGTAGGTGTCGTCGCTTGGGCGAGTAATGCCGCTCTTTTATAATATAGCAAGGTATCCACACGCACAGAGATTTCTCTATGATAGGAACCAAGCTTAAACATGACGATGGCAAGCACTGCCATTATGGTTGCAATAATAACTGCATGTACTGCTGCTACTATTTTGTGTTTGATACTATTGAACTCTGGACTGCAGGGAATGTTTGCCGGCTAACATGCATTACAGGCGTAACACCTTTGCCTCAACGACCCACCAGTAATACATATTATTATGGTAGTTGCAGTCGCCGAATGTCTCTTACTATTAAGAACTGTCCGGTGTATGGTTTTGAGTTATATTCGGTCTCATACAATAAAAAAGACAGGACAATATAAACGTTATTATATGTAATTCGACATTCAACTCCTTGGTGACTTAGATTAGAAAAAAAATATTATATTTTTTCAAATACGATTTACAAAAGATATAAATTGAATGAAAATCAATAATATTAATCAAATCCGAGAAAAAACAAGCTAATGTTAAGGCTCGAAGTAAGTGCAAAACTAAGATGATCTCAATAAGATTTAAAAACACCAAACAATGAGTGTAAAGCAAATTGTATAATTTAACTTCTATAGTTGTAATCCACAGAGTCCTTATTCCAGGATGGGACTCAAACTTAAATTGACATTTAAAACTATGAACTGATAAGTCTTATATCATGACTAAAACCTGATTTAAGTTTGAGTCCCATCTAAGAATACGAACTTAAGTATTTCACTTTGTTTGAACTGTAGAAGTACTTTTTGACTTCCTTATATAATAAAATTTAGCACTAAAATAGTAAAAAACAGAGAACACCTGCACATTTGCTTTCTCCTTTTTTCAGAGTACGTCCATTGACATATTTTAATATGTAATTATTTTTGAAAAAGTAATAAAAGCATTCGGTTTATTGATGCAAAATATACCTACCAACGTTTTTTTTTTTTGCCTAAAAAGCTTTTTACATTATCTTACTTCCCGAATAGACGTCAAAGAATGTAATGGTAGTGTCAACATGCAAGAAGGATAATAAAGGGACATATTACTGAAGCGCACTCAAACTCAATATTTAGATGTTGTGACTTTGACAGAAAACTATGAATACACAACACTTAAAACTCTACTTAGCTGAATTTAAGTTTGAGTATAACTTTAGAATATGACCTTTCACCTCATGCGTAAGTATTGCAATTGCTTAACGTTAAGAAAATAGTCTGCAGGTGGTTCCCTGACCAATTAATTTGAAAAACACGCATTCACAACAGAAGTTGATGATTATACTCTGCTTTTTAAATGATAATACTAGTGACATACTTATTGTGTGCGGTCTGGTTTCTCTTTTTCTGAAAATGACTGTCATTATTAATATTTCTGGTTATATCAAAGTGAAGTTGACACAATATGTGATATATATTTGGACAGAAAAGATACAATACTTAAACATACAACAATTTTGTTCAAAGAAACCTACAGTGCCATATTTACTTATAACGCACCTACGGAGCAATAACGTCACTTTTTTCTCAAAACATCGGTAAATTAAATGAATTTTGACTATATTTTCTTCGAATTGAATTCACTTGAACATGAAAATTTTTTTGAAAAAAGGCAATGATTGTGTTATCAATTTATTTTTTATTCAAGTACAACTATACATTGTAATAGGGTGTTAAATTTTCAAATGCTTCTGAAAAATCACGTTAGATGCATAAGTGACGTTAATGCACCGGAGGTACGATAATTTGCCTCCATTTGGCAGATACAACAATAATTAAGACATTTTTATGAATCACTGTCGACTTTGGGTCTGACTATAATATATATTTATGAAAATACCTAAACTTACATTTACAGTCCAAAGAATCAAAATATTAATCTAAATACAAAATTCTCATTAATGAACGTTGAGCTATTTCTACTAACTTAATCCAAATGAAACATACAATTTAAGATTGAAGTTAAAAACCTTAAAGTACAATGTTCCACCGACGAGTGTGGGCACACGGGGCAGAGATACTGGTAGGCGATGCCACTATCACACCAGTTTTTGCATCGTCAAGTCGAACAAAATCTCGACAAGTGTCAATTTTGATTAAAATATAACGAAATCTGCCCACAAACTTGATAATTTCAGCGTTATGCCTTCAAAAAAACTTAAGCACATGCTATAGCGTCAGTACGCACAACTTACATAGGATTTTGTGAGTGTACTTTGATAACATGCGTTAGCTTCACTCAAGTTTCGACTCGCCGCTACGAATAAAATTTACGAAGAACATAAGAATTAGCTAGCTACGTTGCTCGATAGCTAATCAACTAAAGATATCAATCGCAGGCGTCCAGTGTAATAAAACACTATTCGTTTCGTATCGAAATTTCGATTCACACCCTAGAATTCTAGTTAAGCTGCAGCTGTAAGAGTTTTGTTGATAGTGCTGGAACAAGTGAATAAAATTGTTTATTATGGTAGTGCTTTTAGTAGGGGTGGAAGATACAACTTGGATATAGAAAGAACAGTGTTCGCAGAGAATAGTGGGAATGGAACGCTGGGTAAGCTACTTCAAAGCAAGATTTTGAGTCAAGTTCCTGGACTCGCTTTGAATTACTCGGTGCTTATTCCTACGTTGTTGTAAGGAAGTGAGAGCTGGGTATTACATCAAAAGCATAAGACAAGGATAAACACGGTCGAAACGATAGAGCTACCGAAAATTTGTAATGTAACGCTCGCTGACCGCATTCGTAACAATGAGATCCGAGATTGAAAGAAAAAACTAGTGTTAAAATGGGAAGGGCATGCTCCGTTGGTTTTGTTATATGGAAAGAATGAAAGATGAAAAATTGACAAAGCAAAATATAATGCGAGTGGGGATGGATGTAGGTACCTGGGGAGACCTAGGTTGACATTCTGCGATCAAATCGCTAGGTCATTATCCGAGGGTAGAATCAAGAGTCTCCGAAACAGGTGTGTTTGTATGAAAAAGATATTGAATGAGGAGGAAGCCAGGCAGGTCTGCAAGGATCGTGAGAATTGGCTTTTTATACTCGCTGCATACCACATAAGGGACTTGTCATGCAGATATGTATGTATGTAGCTGCAGCTAAATAATATTTATTTTTCTATTTAATTGTTGCAACATTTATTCTAGTAAAATTTTGTTACTGCAGTTATTTGTATAATATTTATTGATGATTGACCTTCATAGTATTTCCAATTTTATTTAAAAAAAAAACAATTCAGACATAATAGTTCAATAGAACTGAGTAGCTGCTAAAAAGACGCACAAGTGTACATTATGTCAATTATTTAATTATGTGTACATTATGTCATTAAACATATATGGTATATCAAAATCCTCGGTCACAGTGTTTGTGGTGGCATCTCCCGAAATGATTCAATCGACTTTTATGAAATTTTATATGTTTATTTGGTAGGTATGAGAATAGTTCGTAAAGTTAATTTAACACCTCTAGTTGACATATATTAAGCTAGTGTGTATATACAGTAGTCTTTTATGTACGAGGTATTGAGAGGTTTATAAAATGTTTTAATACGACATTCTCTTAGATAATCCTGTGCCCACCTAACAATCTCCCCAATCTTTGACAATGAGGAAGTTTTTGCCCTTTTCAAAAAGCCGGTTTCTATAACAATAAATTTATAAAGACTTTTCACATAACTCTATTGTAAGATATTTATTAATTTTCCATACACCATTATTTTTTTCGAATATGAAATTTAAAAAAAAACATGTTTTTTCCAATGTTCAAATACTTATTTTGTCTGATTACTGTCAAAATCAGAAACTATCTACACGTTTGACTTAAAGAAATCTTTAGCTCGAGCGAATCTTTGAAGCTTATAAATTTCTAACTTTAGTCTTTGTTTCATTTATTATAAATTGTATCAAAACGAAATCAGTTTGAGATCAAGTAAACACAGAAAAGCAAAATGAATGTTTAGATACAAACTGACATTATAAGAAATTAGAAATTGTTAAAAGGATGGATAATAAGTAAAATTAGACTTATAACTAAATTAAGTAATGGTTTAGGTATCTGCCGTACTAACAATTTACAGTGCCAAAACTACATTATAATAAGCAATACTAAATTATATGTTGGAACTTGTTACTCTCGTAGTATAGTGAGTAAGTTGCAATTTGGATCATGTTTGGTTACGAGTTCGTTAACAATGTTTAACTGTAGGTTAGTGACTGAGGTACTCCGTTGACAGTCTTTGATTTTAGGACCCCGTTCTCGTAGGACATTATTGTTTCGCGACCGTTCTCCGTTACTCTGAAAATAAAATAAATTAAAACCACTTATTATTTCAGCGCAAACAAGACGGATTTTTTGAAGACACAGACTCGATAAATTTATAATAATTTTTCGGTAAAAAATTAAAAAAGATAATAGGTAATCTGAGGTATATTACATAACTGAACGGACACGCATGCACGCACACAAGCATATTATATATATCTTACAAATGACACGCCCCTTTTTCCGTCGAAAGTTAAAAATAACAAAGCTTCACATTAATCATACGACTGCATGAAATCTTAACAGTATACCAAACTCACTACATGTATTCAATACGTTTAACATTAAAAACTGTTTCGAATATAGTATACATTTTTTCACGTTAAATTTACGAAAATTTATATTATATATAACAGTTACAAATTGACATATTGTAGACTATACATTCAGACGAAAAAGGTATCGGTATTGGATTATTGTTTATAGTTCCAAATTCAAATGTTTTTTTTTGTTGTCAGATTAACACAACTGTTCTCTACTATTACGCGGAGTTTGTGTTGCATTTGTATTAAATACAGTGCTGTTTTTGATTTTATAATTTTTTGTGTGTATTGCGAATTTCATAATGGAAAAAAATATCGAACAAAACCAAACTAAGGAAAACTGACTTTAGGTTAGTTTACCCGTTATCCTACTCTTTCAACCACAATAACAATAGCAGCTAACACTAACATTATAAGGGCAAGGAATAGGAAGTAACTAATCTATTCAATTAAAACTGCCTTAGTAGTGCAAAGCCAAGAAAAACTGCTAGTTAGCAGAAAACTGGTAACTCTGAGGCCCAAATTTCCACACAAGTAATAAAAAGATTAAAAAATTTCAAAAAATGGATTGAATCCTCAGTAGCTCAAGTAGCAGAGCGTCGTTAGCTATAAACGCTATACAATCCTTGTCTAATTTATTTATTTAAAAACGTAGAGTAAATAATAAAGCAACTTACTTTTTTGTAGTAACCTTTTTGCCGTTCACCACACGAGTGGTTGTGGTGACGCTTTTCATGTTCGCACTTCCCGGCCCTGCGAGGGAACTATTGAAGGTTGAAAAGGAAGTGAACGTGTTTCCGTTTGCGGCCTGAGCAAATATATCATCAAGTCCCTGCATGCCGAACCCAAATGGACTGAACAGGGACGAAGTCAGCGAAGTGCTTGGGTGGTGACTGCGGCGTCCGTGTCTGTGACTGTGACCATGACCATTTATATCTGAAAATTTATAAGCTTAGCAATAACTACATTATATCAATATGGTTCACGTAATAAAAAATGTTTCATATTTATTGACCCTTTGTTATACATAAGAGAAATAACAAAGAGAATTTGAAACTATTTTTAAACTAAAGTACATGGAGTGAGCTGATATAGAATAGAAAATATTCCTGCCAGCTGACTGACTAGGTGGTATAGTGTCGCAGCGACTCGCCCGGATTGGTACCACCGCCTTACCTATTCGTCCCACCACAACGTCAGTACTATCCGTAGATGTGTTCCGGTTAGGAGGATAGCCGGTAAACTTACTTTTGCTTGAGGCCTAACACCCTGGCCTCAGATTGGCACCGCACCGTTACCAACTTTGGTCTCACTAGACGGCGTGAATTTCTTACCATTAGGAAATACGTCTGCTTTTTTGCCTTTGAATATTACAAAAATATAAAAAATTAATATACAGATTAGGTAAAGATATATACCAAAAATAAAAAATTTAATATACAGATAAGGTAAAGATATATACCAGCAAATAATTCGCCAAATGGAGATCCACCGAAAAATTCTCTAAACACCTCCTCAGGGTCGCGGAATGTGAATGGAAAGCTGTGGTAGCCGAAGTCATAGTCATCAGCAGCGGCAGAGCGCCTTCCTCTACTACTGTTCAGACCTTCTTTGCCATATTGGTCATACACTTGGCGTTTCCTTTCTGTAATATACCAGAGTATAAATTAAGTTTTATGTGTTGGGAGTTTTTTTTTTACAATTATATTAATTTTGCTCATGATAAAATCTCTAGGTCAAATCAAACGTCAGATTACAAAAAACTACTTATAACTGATAAATAATCAACATTAATCACATACCAGTAAGCTAGTTTAAAATATTTGACATTTATGTAAGCTTTATGAATGGGAATCTCAGAAAACAACAGACTTTTTTAATATTATGTGATCAAAATGTAGTAGGTAATAGTAAAAACCTTGTTAGTGTTATAACACACAACAACTCTGTTAATGTAGTTAGTGAAGAAAACATATTGATTAACATATTACTGTATAATATTCTTATATACTTAATGTAGGTAACATTACTTTATTATTATAATACATGCAAATATTAGAATTGAATGTTCTTTAACCTTCACATGATACAGTAAAAAGTATGAATAGATCAATGGTTTGTAATTATCTTAAACAAATTTTGAAGTATTTTTATTACAGGAAAAGCTTAAAATTCATAGTTTTTAGCTCAGTAGTTCAATAGAAGGTTAAGATAAAATTAAAAGCCCTAAAAGTGAGGCTCTACCAAAAAATCGGTGGAATGGTGTGTCTCCGAAAAACCCCTTGAAGCTAAAGTGACGATGACCATTTACTCCGTTCTTGCTCTGATATCTGTGACCGTGGTGACTGGAGCCTTTTGCATCATACAATTTCCGCTTGTGTTCTACCCAACAACAAAATTCTTTGTACACACTCTTACTGAGCTAATCTAGTAGTCATCAGAGACTAAGTGAATATATAACTTGTAATACAAACATCAGTATAATCTGTCTCAGATGTTTGAATAAATTATTGTAGCAATTTATAGTATATCGTTTTAAAATGTGTTCATCTAAAAGCATATTATGTTACACAATTTTAAGTTATATTTGATATTCTAATGTTATTAAGACATGTACATAATGTTCATATACTACAGTTACTATATTAAAATTAGCAATTTAGTATGTCAACAGGTACATACCATCAGAGAGAACTTCATATGCTTCCGATATTTCTTTAAATCTTCTGTTTGCTTCATCAGCATTATCTGGGTTCTTGTCAGGGTGCCATTTTAAAGCTAATTTTCTGTAACTGGGAACAAAACAAAGCATGACATCTAAATATTCAATCAGTAAAAGGATGGCAGCATTATTAAAGGGCAAAAGATTTATAAACTACAAAAACTAAAAGAGTTAATTAATTTATTGCATTTTGATAAGAGTACATAAATAGTTAGATATTTAATTGCTAAAATATACTAATTATATTTTAAAATATTTTAAAGATATCAAGTTAGCAATTACACCTTTTGACAATAAGAAATTGCAGTAAGAGCATCAAATGATGCTAATCTCTTCTACAAAGTTCAATGATCATTAAAGACACTAATTAATTTACCTATCTCCGTGTTAGCTGAGATTTGATTGTCTGTTTGGATTGAACAGGCCGAGAATCTACTAACGGATTCTTAACGAATATAATAATAACTTGATTGAAATATTCATCCATCATCAGAAGACAATGTTATCCTTGATGAACATGTGCTATATTTGTAACTAGAAAAAAATTAGAGATCCTTACTAGAAGTTCAATAATGTAACCCAAGGTGTAAAAAAGTAAGTTATAAATTGTCTTCCATCGCATGCACTGCCAACACCTTTACAGATAGAACAAACAAATTTTATACAATATTAAACAGAAAACTCCGTGACACCATATATATAACTACCCCCATATTGGTCCAGGCTCCTTTGCAGAATAGGAGAAAAGATTCTATTGGGATTTTCGCCTGCGAAGTTGATAAACCCACGTGTTATTGATTTTCTTGTGTAATAATTTCGCGTTTTCTTACTGTTACAATCGTTTTATTGGGTTATTTTGTGTTGTTTGTGTTTGTGTTGGTAAGTGTATTGCTTTACTAACAACTTAAAGGACAGCAGCCCCGGTATTCCACCTGACATTCAAAACTCCTTAGATTTATTTCCTTCCTGTGATGTACAAACTAATAATGAAAAGAACGCTTCCAAGCGCTCTTCAAATGTCGAACCTGAACCGATAAATGCACTAAAAAGAGTAATCAATCCGGAGAACCCGGCGCCCTCGATCTCGACCATCTTCATCCACCCGTCATTAGAAACAGCATATAAATACACCACAGAAGATAAGGGCCCGTATTTAGTACATGTGTCACGCACAGAGTCGGATCCTTCAGCAGGATTAACACTTCGCCCTATAAAAATTGGCGTGTTCTTGTCACAAAATAACATCACTAGTATAATTAAAGGTAGTGTAAAATACGCGGGCAGAAACAAAGTAGCTATAGAATTTGACTCTGCAGAGCATGCCAACAA
>NJDD01007014.1:28567-40784 GCA_002245505.1 Calephelis nemesis
TTCTTCTCAACACATATACAAACCTATCGATTTTATTGCAAAGTAAATCAATATGCGATTTCCAGTTACAAAATTTATCGATTTTTATTCCTAGAAATTTAGTACAATTTTGGGTGCTATAGAAACATACATTGTACAATTTAGTACAATGTATGTTTCTATAGCACCCAAAATTAGCACTCTTATCTTCTTATGGTAAGAAACAATAATGATAAACACCATAAATGTTACAAGTGCTACGCTATCATTTGGCCGGAATGTAAAACCTATTATGCAGGATTACTGGTTTATTACACACTGTCCCCCTTACTAATAAAACTTGCCCGTTGTTCTAATGTGTAACTGCATTTTTTGTTAGCAAAAGTGAAGTTACACACCAGATCAATGGGCGCATTAGCTTATTTAGTAAGGGGGTGTATGTGTACTCGTAGATTATTAACTGCATTTGAAAAAAGAAGGAGGTTATAGGCTCGACTTCTACAATTTTAATGCATGTTAATTCATTTCTTCGTCAGTTATGAACCGATGTTATTTTTTGAAGTTATACTTCTTTTGGCGCGTTAGAAAAAAAAAGGATGAGGGTAAATTTTTACGATGCGCGCGCACACCTTCACGAAAAACCGACATGATGAAGTTAGCTATAGATAACATTTTAGATTTTCATAAAAAAGTACCAACAAAGTAAAAGTAAGGACATCTACGTATGTTTGGGTGAGAACTGACAACTGTATTCACAATATTTTTTTATTTCTATGGTTAGTGTCATTTTGTCTACAAATGTAAAATAAGACAAAAGATAAAATTTTTAAAAAGATTTTTATCTTATTACGCCGAAGAAGTATAACTTCTAACGCGTGTACATAAGTACACACACATTTTTTTTAGTTTGAAAGATCGTTGTTCAATGGCACCACATTGACACCAAGATTTTTTTTATTTTATATTGATACCTACCAAACATATTTTTTTTCCAAAGTATATTGTCAGAAAAAGGATTTATAAAATACTAAAGTACTAAACAAAAATACAAAATGCTTTCCAAGAAAGTAAGATTTCCAAAGACGCTCTCTATATATTCGGCACAACCACAAAATAAATACAGATACCACAGCGATTAGCACCAAGCGTAAATTCAAATAGGTACCAATTATAAATGACAAATGTCTGTCTAGCGTACTAGTATAACAGACCCTATAGAGTACCTTCAGTATACAGTAGTAGTAGTAACAGAGCCTAATATTCTTTAAGGGTGGGTAACTTGATGTCTTCTGTACTAATCCGGATTTACAATTTCCAATTCTACAACAAACTTCAACAAACTCAAAATCCCCCACTACACTGTCACCCCCAGTTTCGGCGCTGAATAACTCTATTCTGTCCGGTGTCTTACACCAAGCGGCGAACCACTATTCCAATATTAACCTGGATGGGTTTCTAACCAGAAACCCATCCAGGTTTTTTCCCCGTGTTGGTCCGGGCTTCTTTGTAGAATAGACTATCTGCCTTCCTTGCCAGGCAGCTCGTAAAAGGCGAGCAAAGGCTCACCGTCACTAACATCTTGAATTCTGACTAGGTGGTAGAGTTTAGCAGCGACTCGCCTTGGTACCACCGCCTTACCTATTCCTGCCACCATAACGTCATGACGTGTTCCGGTTCGGAGGGTAAGGTAGCCGGTAAAGTTGGGGCCTAACATCCCGGCCCCAGGTTGGCAACGTACCATTACCACCTTTGGTGTCTCTAGGCGGCGTGAATTTCTTACCATCAGGAAATCCGTCTGCTTCTTTGCCTTCCAATATCATAAAAAAAAAAGAAAGCAGCACCTAGTCGAGGTTTGACCTACCGGACAACCCATTTTGCTGACTTTGTGAGGAACAGCCCTATTCATCTAAATAATAATGTGTCGAGCTGCTCTATTCATCCACAAAGTCTGGTGAAGTCGTAAAAACTGCAAAAATATTAGGCATTTCCAAAACATACCAATCCTTATATATTTAAAATAAATAAAAAAAAATTTCAGACATAGTCCATATCAGGGTTAGTAAACGTACAAAATTTAAGAAAAAATAAATAAAACAAAAAGAAAAATATTAGTAATTAAAAAAATAAAAAATAAAAATAAAACGTACTAGCATTTAATTTAAAAAATTTAATTTAAATATTTGCCCTGATGACTCGACGCACCGGCTATGTGTAAATGAGTATATGTACCCAATGCCGTAACATCGAGCCATCAGGTTTATCACTTATGACTTTGAGGATGCTGTTGGTGCTCCCGCGCACCCTATTCAGAATAGACGCGAAAGATATTTGTCTTGGTATTTATATTTATAAGCCTAGAAAAGGAAAAAATAATAAAGAGTGCAGGTCATTTAAGTATGACAATTTGCAATGCCGGTGATATGTTTTGCTATGTTTTGGTAATTCGTATAGGTCGTTAAACTGCCAGGGCGTTTATTCCTTAAATACGGCCCTGCACGGCGACCCTCCGTCCCACGTATGTAAATAAATAAGCTTTTTAAGTGCTAATGAAGCGGTGACCACTCGTATCACGCAGAATTCAAATTGCCGGTTATCTATGAAAAGATAATGATGGACTCGGGAATCCATGATGGCCTTTTTCATTTACCCGATTGCGGCTAAATGAAAAAGGCTAATGATTTTAGATATTAATTTATGTGTGTATGTTTGTATTTATGTGTGTTTTTAGTTTTATATCTACAATTTAAGATCAATGGTTGTAGCCGTAAGAGGCAAGCGCCTGATTATTTGTCACTAACACCGTGACTGCAAATAGGCGGTGAAGTTTTGCATCAAGTTGTCCAGATTGATACCTGTTCTTTACATCATAACGTCACTGTCGCGATCCAGCTACCAGCTATAAGCTATATGTTATGGGTTTTAGCTGGTAAACTTAATTAAGCAAGACTTTAACCATAAGCTCTTAAAACAGTATTATTTCAATGATACTAATTGTCATCCGAGAAAGACAACCTTATGACGTACATCATAAAGTAGCTTATAAATGCGGACATTTAGCAAGATGGAAATAATACTGCTTTAACCGTTCATGGTAGGGCCCCAGGTCACCGTAACTCGAAGGATTATACAAAGATCGTTAGTTTATAATCTAACTTGCAAGATTGTAAACTGTTGAAAAATTGTGTACTGCAGCGTTTAGAATTTAACGTGCGTATTATTTTCTGATAGTTTAATTTTCCATATCAAATCGACAAGTTGTATACTGCAAGCCAACCTGTTAAGTATAAGAGATTTCCCATAAAAAAATCCATATTCTTACTTAATCCTATAAATAATCGTAATCTGCACGAATCGCTAATAATGTGAAACATCCCTTAGCCTCAAAGATCGATAGTGAAGTAGCGCATTTAATTTTTATGGCAGAATGGTCAGCGGCCAGCGCCACAACCCTAGTGTACTACTATTATTGATTTGCCGTTAAAAGTTAGGCTTTATGATTTATTTGCTTAGTCTCTTAAATATGCCATTTAATGTTTGTAGGACGAAAAATAAATTTGTGTGAAATTCCACAAACCGTTATTATTTTTTTCTTAATAGTTAATTTGCCCTTTTCTGGGGCCGGTTAAAACTGTTATGCCATGCTACCGTGTCTTCCGTATTAGTTAATTCTTATACAGTCATTAGTCACTACGCAAAGTCATATCAGGGTTCTGACTAAAGCGGCGGCTTCGTTACTTAAGCTCATCTAGTGAGATTTGGCGGCAGCGAAGAAATACACGGTACACAAATTTATTCATGATTATTTCATTTGTGCACTTTCACTGAACAGCATTAATATAATTCCCACCTAAATTAACAGATTTCACTCAATATAAACACAAAATTCAATAATCTGAAAAAATTACGACCATTTTTATTCACGATGGCGCCATAACTTCCCGTTTTTATTTCATGATAATCAAATTACTTTTTTCCTGACTCTGCCAATGCTGCTGCTATGCTTGACATTCAGCCATCAGGGGCCATACCACGAACGCTTTTAGCAGTAGGTATTATTACCATGTTGCTAAATGTCCACATATATAAGCAACTTTATGACATACAACATGAGTTTTAACGCCATCGTGAGAAAAGATGGTCGAAGTTTTTTCATAATTATTGAATTTCGTGTTGATATTGAGTGAAATTAGTCAATTTTGGTGGCATTTTGTACAATTTTGTTCAGTGAAAATGCACAAATGAAATAATCGTAAATAAATAAGGGTATCGTGTATTTCCTCGTTGTCGCCAAATCTCATTACATGAGCTTGTGTAATGAGCCAACGCTTTACCCAAGAGCGTGACATGACTTCCTGTCGACTTATGACTGATGACTAATTATAATTGATATAAAATTCGATGCAAATTTCTACTTGACTAATGGCTAAATACTAACGTGAAGGCCAAAACCTAAAGAAAGAAAGAAAAAGACATACATCACAGGGTTGTCTTTCCCCGATAACAATTAGTACTATCAAAATAACATTGTTTTAAGAGCTTTTGGTGACCCTCCAGTATACTCGTATGTTTATTTGCTATATCTAATACCTACCCTCAGTTAACATCATTGTAAATTCTTAGCTATAGACATGTGATAATCGTTTGTCCCTGTGTTAGTCTATCTACCGTCGTCGTTACCAAGAAGACCACTAGTAGAGTGCCATGCTGCAACTTATCCTTGTAGGGATCCGACGCTTTGGTCATTTCTGCTGCCATAATGACTGTCCAGACGTTAAACAGACATATGCAGTTGGCCTAACACCTTGACCACGATACAGCAATGCATCTACAAATTATATAGTGTCTCTAAGCCACGATTGTTTTTTAACATCAGTAGAGCCGTAGCATCACTATCATCATCAGCCGGAGGAAGTCCACTGCTAGACATAGGCCTTCCCCAAAGAGCGCCACAAGTCACGGTGTCACCAGCCGCTTGTAACCAGTGACTCCCCGCGACTTTAACCGGATCATCAGTCCCCCGGGTGGGAGGTCATCCAACACTACGTCCTCCCGTGCTCTGCCACTCGAGAACTTTTCTTCCCCTTCGGTTATCGGTTCTGCGAGCAATGTGGCCTACCCATTGCCACTTCAGGTTTCTGACTTTCTGGACTATGTCGGTGCTAGAGCCATGTGCTGGTTCACTATTTTTACATTAAAAAAAATAAAAATGAACAATAGTTTATGTTTTCGTAGACTTTGAGCATTTAAATGCGCCACGTTATGAGATTTTTAATAATTTAAACAAAAGCGCGGGCAATAGCTTCTTAAAATTAAAAAAAAACAGAAAACAATTAATAAATGTCAGTGACATTTCAATGGAAAAACGTGAAACATTTATTTAAGTCTGGAAGAAGGGTTTTGTTGGTAATTACTTTTGTAATAATTAAATTTCTGACTTGTGTACGTCGCATTTTCTTGTTAAGGTTTTTTTTAATGTGAGAGGTCAACGAACATGCATAGGCTCTGCTCATGCAAATGAAATTAAATGTATGTGTTTAAAAGTTGTTTCAAAATACTTAAATTCGTACTAACATATTCTACCACATTTTGAAGTACAAATATCTAACCAATTTAGTTATGTAGATTTCACTCGTATTATTGTATTGAAAAAACAGTTAGTCTGTTTTTTTAATCTCAAAAACTGAATTGACAGATGTAAATGTCAAGTTTACAAATAAATATTTCCGATTTTTAAACCCCGACGCAAAAAGAGGGGTGTGATAAGTTTGACGTGTCTTCGTGTGTATGTGTCTGTGGCATCGTATCTCTTAAGCGGATGGACGGATTTTGACACGGATTTTTTGTTTGAAAACTGACGTGATCGATATTTTTCTAGGTAGGTGCAGTGTATGAAGGTCTGTCAATGTGTTCAAGGTCATCAGGTCATTTGCAGCTTTTTCGTAAGCATCTATCCATTCAGATGCTTACGCACGCATTATACGCACTATCAGTATTTATTTCACTTTTAATCATATTTGAGACATAAATCTAACACTAACAAGTGCTGGTATAAGGGCGCTGGTCTGATAATAGAGCTCAAAGATAGGAGACGTAATCCTAGAATGTTGTTAAAACCATCGAGTTTGAACTCTTTAGATCGTCTTAACTAGATCTGAGTGGCTAGCGTACACGCCTTTCTATATCAAATAGGCGCGGGGCTCGGGTTCGATTACCGACGAGGGCAGGGATTTATGTGATGAATATATTTTATGTTTCTGCATTTCCGGGTCTAGTGTTTATTAAATTTATTCTGGCATATATTTAGGTATTTCTATGAATTAGAATCGTTGACTGACACCCAGAACACAAGCATATAATTTGCTTACTTTACGGTTAAATTTAAATTTGTGTGACTTGTCCAGGGATATTTATTTATTACTATTACATTAAAATCTGAATAATGGATAAAATAAATGTTCAAAAATGCACAAATTTCTTTTTTACAAACTTGGTTTTGAGAAAATATAAGTATAATATTTATTAAACCATCGAGTAAAACGTTTCAACGTATCAATTTTGAGTTAATCCGTTTTAAATACACACGTTCAGATATTTCAGAGTTTGTAATAAAAATCTTAATTTAATTTTATTAACATTTTCTGACAATGGCACAACACTATTTATGTGTTGCAATAGAAAAAAAAATAGTAATATCAATTTAGTGTCTGGTATTAAAAACCAGGCCATATTTAAAATAATATATTTATTACAGAGATATTTATTAATTAAATAAGATTTTATTATGATAACTTTTTTCTATCGTGCTGAAAGAGGCAACCTTGACCTATAGACAATATTATGGGTGCAATGTTGCGCTGAAGCCGGGATTTTTGGCCTATCTGTTCAAGTCTACCAGTTGCAGGGTAACTGGTAGACCTGGACAATGCTGCAGACCGGAACATAACAGAGTCATTGTGGCGGCTTGGATGGTTAAATGCGCATTTTCATTGGTCGATAAGTCGGTAGTTAGCCCGATTGCGGGGAGTGTCCGCATGCGAGCTAACAACCACTGAAATCCACTGGTCGATAACTCGGTCGATTAAACGTGTGCGGGTGATATCCGCATTCGGAATAGCGGCCAATGTCGTTCAAAAACCAAATCACTCGCACACCGTATGCGGGCTCTGACGACCAGTGAAAACGATCAACTCTTTGCGGGCCCTATGGCATACGTTACAGAAATCTCCCGCACCCCGAATGCGGACCTTATCGACCAATGAAAATGCTCCTTAAAGTGGTGGATCCTTCCATGGGCAAGTTGCTCGCCTATTACAAACTGTAATTCTGTCAAACCTGGCGGATAGGCAAATGGTCTATTCCACACAAAGAACTCGAGCCGACATAGAAAAGACGGGAGAGTTGCCAGTTGTTTTTAAATATTCCAAAACATCGCGTAATACCCACCGTTTTATCTACGTGTTTTTCACTTTCCCACAGGAATTTCACTGCATTGATATAAAAAGTTATTTTAAGTTGTAGGACATTGAACCTCTGAACAATTTTTATGTTACTTCAGCGTAGGTAAAACCATAAAACAATAGACTAGGTATTTTTAAATCTATATATATAATCGCCTCTCTGGTCGAGCGGTCCGGACTTGACTACATG
The DNA here is from genome assembly GCA_002245505.1 of Calephelis nemesis. Taxonomy (NCBI): domain Eukaryota; kingdom Metazoa; phylum Arthropoda; class Insecta; order Lepidoptera; family Riodinidae; genus Calephelis; species Calephelis nemesis. Next base: position 36,194 of record NJDD01007014.1, read on the forward strand.
AGGTCTCGGGTTCGAATCCCGGGTCGGCCAACAAAAAGAAAGTTGGATTTTTCCAATTTTCTAATAAAAAAAATGTTGGTCGGGTTTGGAAACGTGCCCGGTTGGCGATATTCTTGCCACCTATCACATTGTGGGACTTAGGTCTTCGGCTAATCGTGGGTGCCCTGGTTGTGCCTCTCCCTACCCCTTCGGGGATGTTGGCGTGTAGATACCTGTTCCTATATGAAACTGTTGAGAGATGCTGGTTTGCCTTCCAATATCCTAGAAAAGGTGATTATGCGTCCACGTTTCAAATGGTTTCTTTATTCCACATTTTCTATTTTGGCTTTATCGTGATCAGTAGCATCATACAAACAAATATTAATTACCAGCTAACGCGGCCATCTTTGTAGCACGTCATATTAACTGATAAATCATGTATGAAATCCAGGCCTCAAGCCAATAAAATATTATAATCTAAAATGAAACTATGGTCTATGAACTATGAACAAAATGGCCTTTTTTTAAATTTCTCGCAGTTTACAAACTCTACTTTTTGTCCATTACAAACTTCAGATTTTAAAGCGCGTTTAAGTACAACAGTTTCCAACTTTTTCGCTTATTAACATTTGTCCGTTTAATTTTAAGTATTTTATTACCAATTAGGAAACTTTGTAAGTACCATCTGACATTGATAGCTTACTAATAAATCGAAAATTATTAAAAAAAACTACGTTAATTTAAACCGACTTCAAAACTTAAAAGTGAAAATAATAAAGATTTAACATTATTTATATACTAACGATTACATATGTGTGCAATTTACCAATAGGTTTGAAGTTGGTGCCAAGCCTTTAACTAATAATTATATTATAAGTCATTATTAAATTGACTTATAATTGACTTCAAACCTATTAGTTAACTAGCTTCCACCCGCGACTCCGTCCGCGCGGATGTCGGTCTTCGCGTGATAAAACTGAAAAATTAAGATTATTTTTTTCTACGTATTTTTTCAGGATAAAAGGTATCCCATTTAATGTCCAGGATAATAAGGTATAATTATACCAAGTTTCATCGAAATCGAACCGTTAGTTTTCCCGTGATGCCTGAATATACAACAAACAGACAGAAAGACAAATTTTTTTTAATCACATCTTTGGGTTTGGTATCGATCCAGTAACACTATGCTAATAAACACAGTGCTATTTATTTTTTCAATATTTTCAATGTACAGAATAGACGCTTCTACAGATTTATTATATGTATAGATATCAAATGTAAGTAATAGGTAGTATATAATTAATGTTAAATCTTTATTATTTTTCACTTTCTAGCTTTGAAGTCGGTTTAAATTAACGTAGTTATTATTGCTGATATGATTATATTTAATAAAAATAAAAATCGGGATAGGTGAAAAAAAGAAAAGAAAATGCTCATAAAATAGAAATTAATGAGCCTACCTGAATAAAAATTTTATGGGACTAATTCGAGACCATTCCGCATCAAACGAAAAAAAATTACGTAAATCGGTTCAGAAACCACGGAGAAATCGATGTACATAAATAAATAAAATATACCGACCGAATTGAGCACCTCCTTTTTTTGAACTCGGTTAAAAAGTTTCGTAACCCCAGGCAAAGCTTTATGTAATGTAGCTAAGAATAATCTCGATCACGTTCGTTTTCTATACAAAAAAAAACACATTGAAATTGGTCCATTTGTTCAAAAGTTATGACGCAACAGACAGACAAATGCAGAAACGCTTACTTTCATTTCAAAATAAAAACTGTGTGTGTACTTATGTACACGCGTTAAAAGTTATACTTCTTCGGCGTAATAAGATAAAAATCTCTTTAAAAATTTTATCTTTTGCCTTATTTTACATTTGTAGACAAAATGACACTAACCATAGAAATAAAGAAATGTTGTGAATACAGTTGTCAGTTCTCACGCAAAGTTTAGTTTGTTGGTACCTGTTTTTGAAAAACTAAAATGTTATATATAGCAAACTTTATCATGTCGTTTTTTCGTGACGGTGTGCGCGCGCATCGTAAAAATTTACCCTCATCATTTTTTCCTAACGCGCCAAAAGAAGTATAACTTTAAAAAACATCATCTATTAAAACGGCCATCTAGGTACTGATCACTGAAACACATACAGTTATATAAACATTGTTTTCTAATAGGAAATTTATTAAAACACCTACTATGATCTCGTAAACTAACTAACGTACGGGTAAACTATGATCACGTAGAAATCTACGTGATCATAGTTTACCCGAAGAGAAAAACATATCTTTTTTTTCAAATTTAAAATCGTAAAAACGTTTACCGAACCTTCGCTTTCCGTTCGTACCATTTTTTTAATGTTTCTCGGTAGAAAAAAACCCTACTAGGTACGACATTATACCTCCTTGTGTATTTCTTCCAGAACATTACATTTCTAGGGCTTCTACATTCCATAGCTGCCTAAGAAACGTTAATCACATTTCATATTAAACGTCATGTTCTGAAGCGGTTCATTTCCTGACACATATCATATTATCCATTTATCATTTGTCACCTCACATGTGCATTTCCATGTAGGTACAATAAGTTGCTTTCTCAGTATTAGACTCCAATGTTATTATACTTTTTTTTAGCATTATGGAAGCAATCTTCAGAAAGTCATTTTTGATAAACGTGAAAGTATTTTTTTAATTTAAAGAAAGATAAACGGACACACGGTAATAGTTGTTTTTTTAAACAACAGATTTTTTTTATTTTTATCGTTATATGTTCGACTTCTGTATGTATATGTATGGTTATCGATTTCTTTGTCATTTCTAAACCGTATAACAAAAAAATTTTTGTATTTGAAAGCGTACTGCTGTGGTTCTTTTTTTCTTTTTTTTATATTACTAAGCTTCGCTCGCATTTAAGTCATTTAAAAAATATTCCATGTGTTAGCAAGAATACGAGTACAAAGTTTCATAACGATTTGTTAAGTAATATTCGCTTCAAAATGTAACAAACAAACTTACATTTGCATTTATTATTAGTAGAGACAGTAGTAGGATTATTTTGAATGTCTAAGCCCAAAATCAATTAGAAAACATGGGAACATAAATTAATAGCTGGTGTTGCCATAAAACAATAACATCAAACTTAAGACTTAAATATTGAGTTACATACATAGTTTTTGAAGCGATTTTTATTTGAAAAAGATATCTATGGGTAAGTACCGTCTGAGCCGTAAAATGAGCTGATTTTTCAGACTGAAACTGAAGTCACAAGCTAGTTAATTCACACTCAGTTTAATGAACCATACAGTTTCATTTACAAGCCATTTCCTGTAACTTTGTTTGGACTTGGCGAAACAAAATGTCCAAAAATCAGTGGAATAATTTTAAAACTTAACTAAATAAGTTTTAACATTATTTATCTACACAAGTTATCTACATATACCAACTACATACATAAGCTGTCATACTTAACTACATAAGTTTTAACATTATTTTCTTACTAAACACTGTCTAAAATTATGTGCCCAATAACATGCTGCCACGATGTCATCCACGTCGTAGTATGTTATTACTATTAGTTAAATGTCAATTTTAGACTGTGTTAAATTAAACTATGGGTCCAACCAGTGTTTATTTTTTAGTAGTAAGACAGTTAGACAGTCTTTAATTAAACGGGTGTCTAATTAGTACGACTGGGCCATAAATACGTGGGAAATAAATCAAAACTGATTAAAATTGTCATATTTTATTTAACACAACGTTGCTAGGAATTGAACGGACCCGGTTGAAGATAGGTTGCCACTTGCCACCTATCACATTGTGGGACTAACTACCTATCAAAGCACCTACTTATAAGCCCAATTTCGTTATGATCGGTTCAGTAGCTTCAGCGTGAATTGCGGTCAGGATACTGACAGACAGACAAAAATCTAAAAACGCTAGAAACGCATGCATAGTCACCTACCTACATGAATTGCTTGTTTAAAAGTACTAGTGGTCGCCCGTTGGTCAAAATTCAACCACAATAAATTTTAATATCTTGTTGATGAGAACACCATCTTCATTTCTCAAGACCAACTACTTTGTTTCTAAACTTTTTAGTGCGCCATCTTTTATCTTTATATATATATTTGTTTGTGTTTGTCAAATGTATGGTAGAGTGGGTAATGTTTTATTTATTGATTTAATGTACTTTTTAAGCATTATTATTGAAAAATATTAGCGTTATACACTTCTTCTACAAATAAACTACTAGCTGCCTATTCCGGCTTCGCTCGGACGGTAATTTTTTTAAGTTATACTTCTTTTGGCGCGTTAGGAAAAATGATGAGGGTAAATTTTTACGATGCGCGCGCACACCGTCACAAAAAACCGACACGATGAAGTTAGCTATAGATAACATTTTAGTTTTTATTAAATATTAAATAAACTTTATTTAACTAAATAATGCATTATAATAAAACTTTTAATGTATTAAATACCTTTTTTCTATGGTTAGTGTCATTTTGTCTACAAATGTAATAAGGCAAAAGATAAAAATTTTAAAAAGATTTTTATCTTATTACGCCGAAGAAGTGTAACTTCCAGTGGCGTAGCAAAGGGGGGGC
>NJDD01007014.1:44173-90617 GCA_002245505.1 Calephelis nemesis
AATATTATTGGTAAAGAGTTCTATTTTCAAAATTTAAACTTATTTTTTTAATATAATGCTTTTAAGTTGCCAGTTCTAAAAACTTTCAGTTTGGCCCTCGTATAATTGAAATGTTAAATCATTGTACTAATAACAATACTTTTTTACTCCAGATTAGGGGAAAAATCCTTTTCAATACTTGTCAGTATTGAATACTGACAACATTGCTCATGTTTACTTTTAAAATTTGTTTTACGTGTATCTATATAAGATCATAATGCACCGACATTAAACACGTTGTTCATGTACCTGACATTGGCTGCGTAAGTCGTGAAAAACGATTGAAAGCTATATTTATAAAAGAAGAACAAGATATTAAACACCAAACTTTCATTCAACAGCAATGGACGAAAGGGTGCAGGTTAAAATCCTGTCTGGGATAAAAAAAAAACTTTATTTGAAAAGATGTAAAAATTAAGCCTAAGCACGATTGAAGTATTAAAATTAACTGTTACTTAAAGCTGCCAGGCGGTGCAAAGTTCACCGGTTCAGCTGGAAATATTTGATTTATTTCTAATGAATAGCCTCGGAAATTACAGAACTACTTGACACAATTCCCACAGGACATTATCCCTGATGAACATAGGCTACGTTACTATAGAGAGTCGCCTCTGTGGTCTAGCGGTTCAGGTATTGCATAAGGTCCCGGGTTCGAATCCCGGGTTGTACAACAAAAAGAAAATTTGGGTATTCCAATTTTCTAACAAAAAGAAATATTGCTCGGGACTGGACATGTGCCCGGTTGGCGATAAGCTTGCCACCTATCATATTGTGGGCTCTAGAGTCTTCAGCTAGTCCTGGTTGCCCTGGTTGTGCCTCTGCCTATCTCTTCGGGGATATAAGCAAAAGATACTACAAGGAAAAATAGAAATATCACCACCCCTGCGTAGTCGTGAAGTGCTACTAGTATTTGATAAAACTGTAAAAAATAAAAGGTGCTCTACATTCCGAAATAGAACACAAATAGACATACAAATAAAACGTATTTGCATTTGTCATTGTTGGCATTCTGTACTTGCATCAAAGGGTCACCGCAAATATTTGAAAAGCCTCGACGGCTGCAATTGGTCACTGCACACATGTGACATTTGGCACACTTTGGTAACTTTTACTGTGTCGGCTCACCCGTACTCGGTTTTTTGAACATACTATATCATTTCGGCAATACTTAAATTCTTTTACCTCTACTGTCTGTCCTTTACCATGAGCTGTTATAGATTACGTTCGGAAAGTTACGAGTCGAAATCTATGATATTTTTGGTCTAAAAATGTATTTCTCTTAGTTATAAATAGAGGCTCTGTTCAAAGTTTTTATGTAATTTTTTTATGACATTGGAAGGCAAACAAGCAGAAGGCTTTCCTGATGGTAAGAAATACATGCCGCTTAGAGACACCTAAGGTGGTAATGGTGCCGTTCCAACCTGATGCCGGGATGTTCTGCCTCGAGCAAAATAAGGTAGCCGACCTTTTCCTCCGAACCGGAAAACGTCAACGGCAAGCATTGGACGTTATGATGGCAGGAATAGGTAAGGCGGTGGTATCAATCTGGCGGGTCGCTGCGAAACTCTACCACCTAGTAGGATGTCACGGTGTTTGTGACGGTAAGCCTATGCCTTTTACGAGCTGCTTTGTCAAGATAGATGGTCTACTCTGCAAAGGAGCCTGGGCCAAAACGGGGAATTTATTTTAAACAATAATTTCCAGAGACGGTAACACGTATAATACTTAAACTTGACAAGCCGTAAACTCATGGTAAGGGCTCAGAATGTATTCTGTCTACTTATCAATGCTTGTTCGTAAATTTAAGGGAGGAATCACATAGATTTTAATAAAACTCTGCTAAAAAATATACAACATCCTGTATTTACAAGGGCCATAGCTCAAAACCAGTTTTGCACAATACGTGCGAATAATACCTACGGTGAGCGGACATTACAATATTTACTTCCCCGCCTTATTAACAATCTACCGGCTAGTTTGAAAAAATCTTTAACGGAAAAAAATATTAAATATAAATTAAAATTGTATTTCTTGCATTGCATGTAATGTTTAAGAATTTTGGAATAGATGTATACCACTTAAACTATAACCTATATGTGACATATTCGTGTGCTTTGTCAAATCGTTTGCTTTGTCAACTTTGTTGTTTATTTATTTTTTCTTTCTACTAAAACAGAAAGATAATTAATAAATAGTAACGTGACAAAGTTTTTAAATGACGTATGGTAGCATTTTTTGTGTAAACAAACCTCTGTGGTTTTTTTAAATGCTACTTCAACTCAATATTGTATTATGTGTTTAGTCAGTTAAAAAAAAAAAAAAAAGATAAAGGAATAGAAAGCCCGTGTCCCCGAAGAGGTAGGCCGAGTTCCATTTTTTTATATGAGCCATCAGCGAACAAGCACACGGCTCTCCTTTCGATAAGAGACGACCGTGACCTATAGACACCACTACTATTGTAGGTTTGTCGCTGTCCTGCGGCCGAAGTTTACGTCCTAATCTATATATTAATACGTGATGCCAAAACTTAGGACCCCCTTACGAAAAAGGCGTGGACGCAGGAATATAAAATTTGGTACACTTATAGTTTATGTGTAGGAGAAGTGCAGAACGCTAATATTTTTCCAAATAATGCATATAAAGTACATTAAATCAATAAATAAAACATTACCCTCACTACCCTGCATTTGATACACACAAACAAATATATTGATGATAACAATAAAAGATCACAGATGGCGCACTAAAAAGTTTGGAAACAAAGTAGTTGCTGGTGTTGAGAAATGTAGGTGGCGTTCTTATCAACAAGATATTAAAATGTATTATGGTTGAATTTCGACCAACGGGCGACCACTAGTACAGATAAAAGTATTTAAGGTCACATTATCGTTCGATAGCAATTCAAGGGATAAGCAGAGGGTTTTGAACCGGCGGGATACAAATTATTCCATCCCGCTTCACAAATATTATTATCTTCACAAGACTTTGGTTCAATCTGAATCAATTTACAGATAAGTTTGTGGCTCAAAAATTAAGTGAACCAGGTTACTCGAATCATTGATGAAGATCAATCATGAAAATCATTTCTGTTTTAACTTATGAGTTCTGGGTTTGGAAAAAGGTGGTGATTAACGATTACGGTTAAACTTAATCACGCTTCAATATTGCTTGTTATAATTTATAAAATTTGTATTAAAATTAATTTAAAATAAATATTAAACTGTTTCATTATTACAGCTTGGAGTCTTGGTGTATATGATTGTAATAACTTGGTAACATACAAACAAATATTATTAATTTTATTTACTATAATGTATTTTACGAAGATACTAGCTGCAGGTTTTAGCTTCGCTCGAATTGTAATTTAGTTGATGATAATTTGAGATGTGAGCTATCCTATCTTTCAAGTTGGATCAAACTGCACACGGTGTGCAAATTTGATTGAAATCGGTTAACTAGTTTAGGAGTCCACCGAGGATAAACAACGTGACGTGTAATTTATATACAACTAGCTGACCGTCAGGTTTATAATTATAATATAGGTAATTATTAATAGGTAATATAAAATATTTTATTATAATATTTTAAAATATAATTAATAATAGGTAATTTTTTTTCCACAAATTGAGATATACGCTATCCTATCTCTCAAGTTGGATCGAACTGCACATGGTGTGCGAATTTTATTATAATCGGTTAAGTGGTTTAGGAGTCCATTGAGAACAAACATTGTGACACGAGATTTATATATATTAACTAGCTGCCCGTTCCGGCTTCGCTTGGATGATATTTTTTTACCATAAATTGAGATATAAGCTATCCTATCTCTCAAGTTGGATCGAACTGCACATGGTGTGCGAATTTTTTTATAATCGGTTTAGTGGTTTGGGAGTCCATTGAGGACAAACATTGTGACACGAGATTTATATATACTAAGATTAAGATTGTAATCTAGATACAAACACAGAAGCTTAATTGATTATATTACTACCTGGCACGGCGAACTTCGTTTCACCGGTTCAGTATGGGATATTATAAAGTATTATTTTTCCCATTTTCCCTGCAACATTCCCCGTTTTTATTTTCGTAACAACCTTCTCCTGACAATAAATAACAAAAAAAAATTAGTCAAATCGGTCCAGTCGTTCAGAAGTTATGCGCTTACCAACACATTTAGCTATTCATTTTTATATTATAGATAGGTACCTATTAAGAGAAGATAAAACGAACCAAACTGATTTAATAGTAAATAAGTAATTAAGGTCCCTAGCACTTCATAGCTCGTCAGCGATTCAAAGGATAAGCAGTGGATCTTGATCGAGCGGGATATAAATTATTTCATCCTGTTTCACAAATATTATTTTACCCACTAGACTTAGATTAAATCTCATCATTTTACAGATAAGTTTGTGGTTTAAAACTTTAATTATACAAATACTTACTAGCTTTACAAAAACTAAGTACCTGATCATTTTCTAATTGAATCGGCCTATAATCCTAAAATTAAAAATGTTCAATAATGTCCCATAAAACCTTGCAATGTAGCTAAGAAATAGATCATGTTAGTTTTCAAATGATTTCAAACAACAAAATCCGAAGCGAGATCGGTTAATCCGTACAAAATTATGATGCCACAGACAAACACAAATACAGGCATGTCAAACTTATTACAACCTCTTTTTCTAACGGGGTTCCCTGTGTTGGTCCGGGCTCCTTTGCAGAATAGACCATCTGCCTTTCTTGCCAAGCAGCTCGTAAAAGGCGAGCATAGGCTTATCATCACTAACACCATGACATCTGACTAGGTGGTAGAGTTTCGCAGCGACTCGCCCGGATTGGTACCACCGCCTTACCTATTCCTATCGCCATAGCGTCACGACGTGTTCGGGTTCGGAGGGTAAGGTAGCCGGTAAACTTACTTTTGCTCGAGGCCTAACATCTTGACCTCAGGTTGTCAACGCACCATTACTATCTTTGGTGTCTCTAGGCGGCGTGAATTTCTTACCATCAGGGAATCCGTCTGCTTGTTTGCCTTCCTATAACATAAAAAAAAGTAGTAAAATCTGTTAAATGAATTCGGGTTACTCTGGATTGGTTTTTCTTCTTTCTTTCTTTAAGTTTTGGCCTTCACGTTAGTATTTTGCCATTCGTCAAGAAGAAATTTGCATCAAATTTTATATCAATTTTGATCAATTATAATTAGTCATCAGTCATAAGTCGTCAGTAAGTCATGTCAGGCTCTTGGGTAAAGCGGCGGCCTCATTACACAAGCTCATGTAAGGAGATTTGGCGGCAACGAGGAAATACATGATACGCTAATTTCTTAGTGATTATTTCATTTGTGCACTTTCACTGAACAAAATTGTACAAAATGCCACCAAAATTGACTAATTTAACTCAATATTAACACGAAATCTAATAATTATGAAAAAACTTCGACCATCTTTTCTCTCGATGGCGCCAAACTCCGGATTGGTTTTTGTTACTATTGCGTCACTAACTTACGGCCACGCTTTTTCGGTCATGTGTGCAGTTTCACCGAACAACCTTCTAATCATCCCACCCAACACTACAGCCGAAGAGTATATAAATACCACGTAATAAGAGACGGATTTTCCATACATATATAGTAAACCCGAATTTTGTATGAAGTTTTGATTAAGTGACACCAGACACTTGACGAAAAAGTAACAGAATCTATTTAATAGTATGGTAAAAAGGTATAACCCGTTTAATTGAAGTTATACTTCTTTTGGCGCGTTAGGAAAAAATGATGAGGGTAAATTTTTACGATGCGCGCACACCGTCACGAAAAACCGACATGATGAAGTTAGCTATAGATAACATTTTAGTTTTTCAAAAAAAGGTACCAACAAAGTAAAAGTAAGGACATCTACGTATGTTTGTGTGAGAACTGACAACTGTATTCACAATATTTCATTATTTCTATGGTTAGTGTCATTTTGTCTACAAATGTAAAATAAGGCAAAAGATAGAATTTTTAAAAAGATTTTTATCTTATTACGCCGAAGAAGTATAACTTCTAACGCGTGTACATAAGTACACACACATTTTTTTTTGAAAATAAGTCTAAAGGCATTCAGATTTAAGGCAACTAGTGTCATATGATTTAGGTGAATAAAAATCATAGTAAACTTAATACTTTCATTTTTTACATCAATGTTGCTACATACTCACTACAGCGCTGAACACAATGGCGGGGACTGGCAATATGACATCAGAATTAGATACAACTGTTTTTCCAATCCGACCGAGATACACTGCCCAGTGAAAAAAAAATGTGTGCATGTACTAGCGTACACTCGTAAGAAGTGAAACTACTTTATGACATTATTTTTCAAAAAATAATTTACAATATGCAACTTTACAGAAATTGGTTAAATAAAGTTTATTGCCAATCCCTACTCCGCTGGAGAAAGTATACTTCGAATCACGCGTGGTAGGGATAAGAACAAAGATGGCGCGTAACGGAAAAATGTTACACTAAATTTTTTTCCAACCCAGATAAAGAAGTTTCACTTCAAAAATACGATTACATTTTATTATTGTATTCCTTCTTTTTTGCCCGGTTGACGATAGAGTGCCCTATCACAATGTGGGACTTAGTGTCTTCGACTAGTCATGGGTGCCCTGGTTGTAAGTACCTACAACTGTCTGCGTCATCGGGGATATTGTTTTGTTTTTCTTTTTAAGCATGATTGATATTCTTGTTTGCGTGCTTAGAAAGTGATCAAGGAAATGGTTTACTTGGAAAGTAAATTGGATATTTTTCAAATTAACGATTAAAAGAAAATATGCCGAGGAAAACTTACAACGGTCACTTAAATAAATGATCTTATTAAATTTCCTTGTTTTTTAATGGCAAACGTTTTATTTGACTTCAAAAGAAGGAGAAGGAACCAAATTTAAATGTTTGACTCCTAAATTTTTTTGGCGCCATCGAGAGAAAAGATGGTGAAAGTTTTTTCATAATTATTGAATTTCGTGTTGATATTGAGTGAAATTAGTCAGTTTTGGTGACATTTTGTACAATTTTGTTCAGTGAAAGTGCACAAGTGAAATAATCATGAATAAATTAGCGTATCGTGTATTTCCACGTTGCCACCAAATCTCATTACATGAGCTTGAGTAATGATGCTACCGCTTTACCCAAGAGCCTTACATGATTTACTGACGACGTATAACTGATGACTAATTATAATTTATTAAACTTGATATAAAATTTGCTGCAAAATGCTACTTGACTAACGGCAAAATGCTAACGCGAATGCCAAAACCTAAAAAAAGGAGAAAGAAAGACTCCTAAATTTTTTGTGTACGGTAATCGATTTATCCGTCATTTCTGAACCGATTTTAATTTTGATAGAGCGTAGGTATCGTAGATGCAGTCCCATTTCCACCAAGCCGTGATCTGATTATGGAAACCCAAGGAAATTGAGGAAAACACTTTAATTTTTATACTTAGATGGCGTAATTATTGAAAGCATAGTTGGGTTTATTGTAGTTTTACTGTGCTTATTATATTATGACTGCCTAATACGCTCATAAGCTACAAAAACAGACAAACAAAATTTGATTACAAACATTACAGTTTTGAAATTGACTAAATGCTGGTGTATATGCTAAATATACTTAAAAATGATCATAACGCTGAAATGAAGTTTTGGCGTTTCCCAGAGAAAAGACGATTTAAGTTTTTTGTGATTAGATAGGTATTAAAATTTCTAAATGTGTCGATTTTAACTCGCACGAAATCTACGAATCTACCACATGGTGTGACATCATTAAATTCAATTCGTCTACTGAAAAAATTATAAGTATTTTTCAAAATGGCCGATTCGCACCTTTCGTGGGAGTTAAATTCGTGCAAATCTTCTAATAAACCTTAGTTTTTATGCCACGTTGTTTTCAAATTTTGGTGCAAGCGCTAGCATTTGCCATTAGTCAAGTTAAAATTTAAAGTCGTGTGCAAAGGGCTGGCTTAATTACTCAAACTCGTTTAATGAGGGTGACTAGGAAATACCTACACAAAGATATACTAATTTTCATTTTGCACTGAATAAAATTGTACAAAGTGCCGCGAAAATTGGCTAATTTCACGAAATTGATTAAACAATATCACGATAGCTAATTAAACAATAATTATAAAAGAAATATTACCATCTTTTCTCTCAATTCCGCCAAAACTCTAGTGACACTTTTGAAATAAAAAGTTGTTATTTTTTTTTAAATTTTTGGCATAAACATAAGCAACTGTTACTTAGTCAAGTTTAAGTAGACAATTTGCTTCAAGTGAACGCCTGATTTCAAAGAATCTGGTTTAGATTGTTTAAAAAGTTACAAGTCCTAATAGTTAATCATGTCAGGGTCTTAGAGAAAGCACGGGCATCCTTACTTAAGACCATAGAGTTAGAATTAGCGACATCAAGAAAATACACAATATACCAGTTTTTTCACGAATAATAAATTTGTATACTAAATGATACCAAAATTGACTATTTTTACTCAATATTTACACAAAAACAATGATTATGAAAAAAGTAAATCCGTCTTTTCTCACGATCATACAAAAATACCCCACTGTTGAACTAACTTGAAGTTGACCTATATTTGCGACGTAAGAACTGTCAAACGCGTGAAGATTTCGTATTAGCTGTGCAATTTTCGTTTAACTTCATTCCAATAAAACTTTCTACAAAGTAATGTGAAACTTAAAAAAAAATGAACGAATTTGATAGATTCGTTTCAGTTATGCCGTGATAAAGGGAAATATGGCAATTATTAATAAATAAAAAAAAACATAATATAAAAGTCACACAAATTGAATATAATCACAAATTTGCTAAGGGTGTTTGTTGGTCGACGATTCTTATACATAGAATACTGGAAATGAAATGATAATGGAAATGAAATTTATTTATTTGCGGAATATGTGTGTTAATAAGATAATACAATATATTTAACTACATCAACATATTCTACAAACAAACAATTATTTAATTACATCTTACTTTAACTTTTAAGCAAATTATTTATATTTATAAATAGTTTAATTATTAATTACCAAAAATTTAAAAACTATAATTAAATTTAAAAATAATATGTTAATATACTTAAATATTTTTATAACATCTTATTAACACACATATTCCGCAAATAAATTATTTTCATTTCATTTATACATTTCACTTTATATAATACATTCATAATATTGTAACCAATTAAAGTAAAAAGTAAAACATTTTGAGAGATGCTAAACGTCATGTAATCTACACCAAAATATCGTGTAAACATAATAAATATTTTAGGAATAAACATACGGACCTGGCACACATCTAATAAGTATCTCCAAGGGTTGCTGGACCCACGTCACTGTCAGATATTATATTTAATAGTAGATACTATCCCAATCTCATGCTTTTTAAACAATTTTTTGGGAAATATTAAAAGCTACTATACCTACAATTTTGCTTGTTAAGATCACATTTAGATAGTTTCTATGCTCTTTTTTATTAAATCCAAATAAAATTATTTAATTTGCAATTTCCCGCCAAATTAAAATTACTTATTTGTATCCAAATATTTTTTTCCCCGTGTTGGTCCGGGCTCCTTTGCAGAATAGACCATCTGCCTTTCTAGCCAGGTAGCTCGTAAAGGCGAGCATAGGCTTATCATCACTGACACTGTGACATCTGACTAGGTGGTAGAGTTTCGCAGCGACTCGCCCGGATTGGTACCACCGCCTTATCTATTCCTGCCGCCATAACGTCATGACGTGTTCCGGTTCGGAGGGCAAGGTAGCCGGTAAACTTTCTTTTGCTCGAGGCCTAACATCTTGACCTCATTTTGACAACGCACCATTACCATCTTTGGTGTCTCTAGGCGGCGTGAATTTCTTACCATCAGGAAATCCGTCTGCTTGTTTGCCTTCCTATAACATAAGAAAAATTATTTTATTTGCAATTTTCCGCCAAAAATTTCGTTTTAGCATTGAAATTTGTATTTTCAATTTTCAAAAATTTCGTTGCCCCGTTGGTGATTGCCCCGGTGGCAAGCCGCCACCTATCACATTATGTTCGATATTTGTAGGTGCCCTGTGCTTCTGCCTACCCGTCGCGGATATAGGCGTGAAGACACTTTTTTACATTTTTCAAATTACTTGCCGGTAGATCTATAATATCTTTACGAATACATTGACCTTAAAAGATTTACTTATTTCATGGAGACGAGATCCGTATACTTCTAGATTATTTCTCGTATTTAAATCGTCAACAAAACATTTTTGTTTGCAAAACAATATTGAGAACTCAAGGTCAAAATATTTATTTCTATTTATTGATTCAGCCGGAGTCGGTTTTCGCAGTTTTATTAACTATTATTTGAATCGTTTCTTATTGTCAAAAAATATTTGTTATGGAAAAAAATAAGATGCTAATTTGTACGATTAAGGCAGCACGTCTTTCAGCTAGTGTAATATAAAAATGTTATCAACATGTTTCTTACAATAATCAACCATTCTTCGCAATTCCCACATTCTGTTAGTGACAGACATTTTCTAAAAACATATCTACTTACGGGCTATAAAAAGCTACAATAATGATAATAGATGCATACATATCACCCAACAGTTGTCCATGTCATGTAGGTCAGCGTAGTAAAACCCGCCGGATACACTGCAAAGTCGTTTCGTATTAAATTGCATACGTCCCACTAAAGACTGCGCCACAAAGGCTATAATAAACTTTATGTTTATGTTCACAACTCGTAGAGTGCATATTAAATGAAACTAGATTGTGATAGCCCTATGTACCAAAGGATGAATGATTATGTAATTATCTGATGAAAATCAACTATACTCATGACTCTTGACAGTCATGAGTATAGTTGGTATTCATATTCGCTTGCTAGTTATTTATATTGAATTTTGTACTTAGTTGTTAAAAAGGTTAACTATTTTAATTGTTTTATGGGAAAAACTACAATACGAATTAATAAAAAATAGAAAAGCAAAAACCTTCACAATGAAGTTAACAGAAATGTCAAATTTTATTATATCAAATTTTAATATCTATTTTTATATAGGAAAAATACGCTGTGTCACATAAATCATAAAACGTTTTTTGAAAGTTATGAGATAACAATATTTGCCAACCGCTTTCGCTTTTAAAATCCCCCCGGATACCAGCTGCTCTCGGGGGAGAGCAGCAGGTTATGACGGACTCGAACCAACTAAAAACCAAACAATGATCTTCACGCCGCCCGGTTAGGATCTTCAGGGTTATGTTAGCTTATTTGAAACTATTTATCAATTAACATCAAAAAAGAAAGTTTTGCGGTTAATTACATAGCGATCTTTTTAATTACTTTAAAATATCTATTTTTATATAGGTATATATCCAGGCCTCAACATAATATAGAACATAGTGATCTTTTTAATAACTTTAAAATATGTTTACCCAGGCCTCAAGATAACATGAAATCGAAACCGGTTGCTTGAAACAATACACCACTGTTTTGAAAAACAAAACAACGAAACCGACCCTACGCTCAAATTCATCGAGTTTTAAAAGCTTTCACGAACTATCACTATTTCGGAGAAAGCAATAGATGATTGCTTTCAAATTTGAAAATCTTTTATAATAAGATGACTTATATCACCGTGGAGGTAGAGCTTCGCCACCTACTTCCCTACTACTTACTTCGCTTTTGTCTGTGAGTGTTTGCTTTTGCAGTTGGTAGCCGCTAGTAGTAGAGGTACAGAATAAATTATAGTACTACGTACAGAAGACGCACTCTTTTACACAACGTAAGTAAACTTGAGTCATAGGATGTTAGGCTCACATTGCGAGTATGACCGAGTAGACCCGATTTATTTTTATTCTATTTTTTCTTTTTTGTTTAGCACCGGCCATGTTTGCCATTAGTAAAGCTGAAATTTGGATCCAGTTTCCCGATTTAATAAAATTGAACTTAAATTGTTCAAAAATAAAAATTAAAAATCGTCAAAAAATAGATGTCATAGTCTTGAGCAAAGCGGTAGATTACTCTCTCCCGTTCATTTAGTGAGATTAGCCGGGACTGCAGAAATACTCTTATTTCTTCACTTTAGTTAAACAAAATGCTACCCAAATTGATTACTTTTACTTAATGTATACACGAAATTCAATAATTACAAATAAACTACTACCATATTTTTTCTCGATGGCGTCAAAACTTCCCCCAATTCATTTAAAAACTCACGCATGTCAAAAATTTAAAGACGTTCGCGTTGGTAGAAAGTTCATATAGCCGCTGAGCGTGGCTGAAGAACAACAAGAAGCGACATCAGCGTACTTACGGTAAATTTAGGAGAGATTTAATTGACTATCGTGTTTATGTTATAATGACTCAAGTCAAAGTATCTTCACGCCCATATCCCCGAAGAGGTAGGCAGAGGCACAACCCGGGCACCCACGACTAGCCGAAGATACTAAGTCCTATAATGTGATAGGGGGCAAGCCTAACGCCAACCGGGCACGTTTCCAATCCCGACCAACATTTTTTTTAGTTAGAAAATTGGAAAAATCCAATTTTCGTTTTGTTGGCCAACCCGGAATTCGAACCCGAGACCTCATGCAGTCAAGTCCAACACCCGGACCGCTAGACCACAGAGGCGATCAACTCAATGATCTCTCATTGATGAATGATGAATGACTTAAGTCAATAGATAAAATTTATTGTCATCGTCATAGTTTTACTAGGTGGTAGAGTTTCGCAGCGACTCACCCGGATTGGTACCACCGCCTTACCTATTCCTGCCACCATAACGTCGTGACGTGTTCCGGTTTGGAGGGTAAGGTAGCCAGTAAACTTACTTTTGCTCGAGGCCTAACATCCCGGAGTCAGGTTGGCAACGCACCATTACCACCTTTGGTGTCTTTAGGCGACGTGAATTTCTTACCATCAGGAAATCCGTCTGCTTGTTTGCCTTCCATTATCATAAAAAAAAACAACAAAATAAAAACTTAAACTGTAAACAAACAGTCAGGTGCGACTTACGGACGCGGTAAGTTTTTAACAAATGAAACTCGAGTTTCGACGCCACCGACAGAAGCTATGGTCTTAGTTTTTTCGTAATTGTAGTGAAATTCCCCGTGTTGGTCCGGGCTCCTTCGCAGAGTAGACCATCTGCCTTTCTTGCCAGGCAGCTCGTAAAAGGCGAGCATAGGATTATAATCACTAACACCGTGACATCTGACTAGGTGGTAGAGTTTCGCAGCGATTGGCCCGGATTGGTACCACCGCCTTACCTATTCCTACCGCCATAACGTCATGACGTGTTTCGGTTCGGAGGGTAAGGTAGCCGGTAAACTTACTTTTGCTCAAGGCTTAATATTTTGACCTCAGGTTGGCAACGCACTATTACCATCTTTGGTGTCACTAGGTGGCGTGAATTTCTTACCATCAGGGAATCCGTCTGCTTGTTTGCCTTCCTATAACATAAAAAAAAATCGTGTTTATATTCGATGAAATTAGTCAATATTGGTAGCATTTTGTACAATTTTGTTTAGTGAAATTGCATAAACGAAATAGTAATGAAGAAATATCCTCGTTGCCGCGAAAACTCATTTAATGAACTTGTATTGAGCTTTATTCATGCTCCTGACATGACTTTCTTCGACGACTTATAACTAATTTCGAATGATTTAAGCTCGATTTTCTTAAATTGGGTATCTTGACGTAAATTTCAACTTGACTATCGCTAGTGCCGAAAACTAAATAAAAAAAAACAATGAAACAAAGAAATAAACATCTTAGTATTAAAATGATTTGACCTTTTGTAAACAGGCAATTTGCACTCGGTAATGGCAAAGATATGACTAAGAATTTCCATAAACCGTGTAATCTACTTACGACCAATTTATAAAGGAATTATTCAAATTTCCAACTCTAATTACAATTTTAAGCCCAACATCATTATTCAAATCGTATAAGCCGTTGATTATGCAGCAAAAGTTTTAAATGTAAATTTTATTTTTTCTTTTAAGTAAAGAGAAATTTTGACGAACATAAATAAATATCCCAGCTCAACTTACTTAATTATAAATAAACGTAACATAATACTAGTGTTATGGGTTTTAGTCAACGATTTTTAATACAAAAAAATACAATACCTATTTAAGTATTTTTTAATAACAATCACACATACCCAGAAATTAATGTAATGAGAATATATACGAGTATCCTCCCCGTGTAGGTCCGGGCTCCTTTGTAGAATAGACCATCTTGCCAGGCAGCTCGTAAAAGGCGAGCAAAGGCTCACTGTCACTAACACCGTGAATTCTGACTAGGTGGTAGAGTTTAGCAGCGACTCGCCCGGATTGGTACCACCGCCTTACCTATTCCTGCCGCCATAACGTCATGACGTGTTCCGGTTCGGAGGGTAAGGTACCCGGTAAACTTACTTTTGCTCGAGGCCTAACATCCCGGCCCCAGGTTGGCAACGCACCATTACCACCTTTGGCGTCTCTAGGCGGCGTGAATTTCTTACCATCAGGAAATCCGTCTGCTTGTTTGCCTTCCAATATCATAAAAAAAATAGAGTATTTCGAGGGCTACTTAGATCATGTGCCTGAACAATTTTCCCCAGAAGTTAGTTAGAAATGTGGATAATTGACCATCCCAATTCCAAAGGATCACCAGCTGATCATAATTTTAAACATTTCATACATATTTTTTCCAAAATTTTACCCGTATTCAATAGTACTTATAATAGTAATAATAAATTCAATTTTGGAATAGAATTCATGAAACTTAACAACTTAGTTCACTGAATATGGTTTGATATAAAAGGTTATTAGCTGTCCTGCGGCTGGGAAGTTAGACCTATTGTGGAAGTCCACCGGCTACCCTAGTCTCCGGGCCGGAACAGAGTCATTATGGCGGCATGAATATGTAAGGTGGTGAATCCCTATCCGGGTAAATTGCTGCATAGAACACTACCAGCAGTAGTCTTAGTTGGTATTAACCAATGCTCGCCTCTTGCGAGCTGCATGGTGAAAGGCAGACGGTCTATTCTAACTCAGAGGACTCCGACCTAAATTTTAATATCTTGTTGATAAGAACACTATCTTAATTTTTTAGTGCGCCATCTGTGATCTTTTATCGTTATCATTAATGTATTTGTTTGCGTGTGTCAAACGCATATTTACTAGCCCGGTGACGTTAAAATGTCCCGGTAAAAGTGCCCGGTTAAAGTCTTTAGACGTACACAACAGTAGACATTTCGAAAAAAAATGCATCTATATGTATTTGTTTATGTGTGTCAAATGCATGGTAGTGTGGGTAATGTTTTATTATTTGTTGATTTAATGTACTTTATAAACATTATTATTAAAAAAATATTAGCGTTCTGCACTTCTCCTACACATAACTATAAGTCTGCCAAATTTTATGTTCCTCCGTCCGCGCATTTTCCATAATAAAGTTCAAAGTTTTGGCATCACGTTTTAATATATAGCCTTTGTGTAATCAGTTACCGAGGGCGGTATTCCCAAACAATAATTATGACTTAGGGACATTTAAGAAAAAGCGTACCTACTCTTTCCTTAAATGTCGGCAACGTATTTGTGATACTCCTGATGTTGCGGATGCCCGAGGGCGGCGGTGATCACTTTCCATCAGATGACCCACTTGCTCGTTTGCCTCATCTTGTATAAAAAAAGAGTGTGTGTACTCATGTACGCACGTAAGAAGTTATGCTTCTGTGGCGTAACAATCCAAAAATACCAAATAACGCAACGCATACATACACAAATAGCATGCAACAATAATTAAAAATCATAAAATATAACTGAAAATTAAAAGGTTCACAACTAACTTCAGGGTGTTGCTTTTGACAGTCACATTTATCTGTCGGTGTGCGCGCGCATCGTAAAAATTCACTCTCATCATTTTTCCCAAAAAAACCTCCCTATCCCAAGTATATACCCTTTAGAAACGGTCTTGGACCTGAATGTATTTGTTTACATTCATAAGCCGCAGCTTGTGACGTCATAAATATTTCGTTCGGAAAAGGTTATTTGGAAATTTTATTCGTTACACGTCCTGTATTTACGACCAAATTACAATAACTTTTTAAATATGAAGGGGAAAAGGCCAAGATTTTTAACCTTGATTTTTACATGCGTCTAGAAATAAAGTAATACAATTTTCTTTTAATTACAAGTTCTACTTTTTTTTAATTATTGTTTATAAAAAAAAGATAAGTATATGTTTCATCTTATAGAGATACTAAACAAAAGCATACCTATCTATAGTTTACTTTGAGATTGTATCAATTTAATCATTTATCCAGAGATTATTAATTTCAGAGACGTCATTTAAAAAGCAGTATTAGACAATACTTACCAAATGCGTAATTTATTTTTGGTTAAAATTTGCAAAATGGCTTTTGTTCTCATTTTACCAGATCCTTAGCCTTAATTTATTTTTCTATTTTAATTAAAAACCATCATTTCCACTTTGTTATTAAAAACTAGCTTTGTCCGCGGAATCTGCTGCTACCATATTCAGGTAGTCCGCTTCCAAGATACCTACTGTTGAGATTTCAGGATTAAAGGTATTTAAAGCTGGATTAGATTACAAAAACTAACGAATTTTAATTGAAATCATTTCAGTAGTTTTGGAATACCTACAATTTTCTTAAATTGATACTAAGCACATTATCATTTTGTGTTAGTCTCGTAGCGGATTTGCAGATTACACTTTTGTTATAAAAACATTGCCCGTTATTGGATAGCTGCACGATTGGCTATAAGTTTTCCACTTATCGCAATGTGGGACTTAGTAGTACCTTTGGAGGGTAATCGTGGGTGATCTGGTTGAACCTCTGCCTACGTCTTCAGGAATAGGGGCGTTAAGATACAATACATTGCAAAACTCTTATTATAAATTTAAAAATCTTACACAAGCTGCTGGACCTAAAAGTAATTAAAAAAGAATTCGTCCAGATGGCGAAAGTTGATATAAAATAAAGTTTTAATTTCGATTCTAACAAAAAATTACTTAATTGGCATTGGAAATATTGTAAGAGCAGCAATTTAATAATCTAACTAGCATCCCGCCTCGACTTCGCTCGGTTAGGAAATATACATATTATAAACTTTCCTCTTCAATCACTTTATCTCTTCAAAAAAACCGCATCAAAATCCGTTGCGTAATTTTAAAGATTTAACCATACAAAAGGACACAGAGACATAGGGACTTTGTTTTATACTATGTATTGAAGCTTATTGATGAGAGTACAAACAGATCGTTACATAGCTCCAAATTAAACCTTACGTTTTTAAAGTGAAACTTCTTTATCGGGGTTGGAAAAAATTTAGTGTAACATTTTTTCGTTAAGCGTTACATTTTTCCGTTACGCGCCATCTTTGCTCTTATCCCTACCACGCGTGATTCGAAGTATACTTTCTCCAGCAGAGTAGGGATTGGCAATAAACTTTATTTAACCAATTTCTGTAAAGTTGCATATAGTAAATTATTTTTTGAAAAATAACGTCATAAAGAAGTTTCACTTCTTCACTTCTTACGAGTGTACGCTAGTACAAGCACACATTTTTTTATTGTTATCCGTTTTAGTCCTTAAAAGAAAATAAACCATCAGCAGCTAACATGATACGAGCTTCTGTTTGTTTGTTTAGCGGTCAACAAATACAAGGATCACGCGACCAAGATCTTGTTTTAGTGGGAAAGATTCACCACTCACTTGTTAACACAATTGTACCTTCCTGTCGTAAAAGCTGTTTTCCAGTATAAAGAGTAAGATAGTTGGTATATTAATACCACCGCTTCTGTGATCTAGCGGTTCGACGTCGGACTTGACTTCTTGATGTTCCCGGTTCAATCTCCGGGTCGGGACAAAAAATGAATATTTTCAAATTTTCTACAAAAAATAATGTTGGCGGAGATTTTTTAAGCTAGAAAGATCTTTGCTCAAATTTCAAAGCTAATGGTAACTTGCATGAAGTGGAATCTATACTTGCTAACGTCGGCACTTGGTGGAATTCCATTGTAAACACATTTTTTGAGGTAAACGCTTGTACATTTCCACTAGTGGAAAAGTGTGTTGGATGAAGTGATCCAAGATCTTTTATCAAATACACATTGAACTGATGGACTGATGATCTGGTCGCGGAGAGTCGCTGGTGACCGTGACTTGTGGCTCTGTTTGGGGGAGGCCTATGTCCAGCAGTGGACGTCCTCCAGCTGATGATGATGGTGAAAGATCTTTGATAAGTGGAATACCACTCTAAGATAGCCTGCCATACTTTGTCTTATCATACTATTCGATATTCAGCCGCGTCTAGTTACACTGTGTTCTATATAACACAATGTCATAGCCCTTTAAGGTTGACGCTCTATAACTCTTTCTTATCGACTTAAAAAAAGAGTAGGTTGTATTCTGTTCAATTCCTATTTAAAGGTAAAATTCCTCAGGTCCAGTGGTAATTATACTCTTCAAGTTCCCTCTCGAAACACTTGTTACTGTAGCCGTTCTTTCACTTCGGAAGCAGTGAGGCTTTGGAATTCTCTTTCCATAGATATCAGGAGAGCTCCAAATATTCAAAAGTATGTTAAAGCGTCACTGCATTCAGTGTAATGTAGTTTGCATTTGACTTTTCTTGTTTGTCTTAAATACTAATAATTAAAACAAGCTTCTGCTTTTAGAACAATTTATGACATCTAGTATTAGATGCATTTTTATATTTTTAAGAGCACCATTAAACAGTATCTTGCTAAATCTTGTTCCATACTTTAGGGTTGCCTGGAAGAGATGGCTGCCTTGGCGATAAGGCCGCCTTTGTGTATCTTCTTAGTGTAAGTTATTTTAATGTATTTGTGATTTATTTGTTTTTGGTGCACAATAAAGAGTTATTGTATTGTATTGTATTGTATTTATTGTGTATGTTAATAGATGTTGTTCATGAACCAATTTCAAACACTCTTTTATATGAAAGAGCTCCTCAGAGGTGGTCCCTTTGTCATGAAATCAGAATTTGAGGACAGAATCTTTCCCGATGTTAAGAAATTCACACCGCCTAGAGACATCAAAAGTAGTAATGGTGCGTCGCCAACCAGAAGCCAGGAAGTTAGGCTTCCAGTAAAAGTAAGTCTACCGGCTACCTTACAATTCGAACCGGGACACTTCAGCGGCAAGCGCTGACCTTATGGCGGCAGGAATTGGTGAGGCGGTGGTACCGATCCGGGCGAGTCGCTGCGAAACTGCTGCTAGTAGGATCTCAAGGTGTTAGTGACAGTAAGCCTTTGCTCGCCTTTTACGAGCTTCCTAGCAGGAAAGTATCGACAAAGTCTACCCGGACCAAAATAAACTTAACGTTTGTGCACTTTAGATGAAATTATAAATCGAAGTCACGTAGCGGTTCAACTTTAATGATTTTAAGATCAATTACAAAAACTAAATCTTATAAAACTTTCAAATGACTTACAAGAAATGAAATATTAAAAAAAATTGCTCACAGACATAACATACAAATATATATATGTATATATATACACAATATATATATATTGCCTCGAAGGGTTAATTCATAAAAGGCTTTTACTTCCAGACGTCAAACTTCATCGGAAGTTAAAAATAACATTTCATGATACATATCTGGGGTCTCCAATTATAGGCCTCATTCAAATGATGGCATGTGAGTGACAGGTTTTAATTAACAGTTAGCAATTTCGCTGAAGTTTCTTTATTGGTTTTCTCCGTACTTACTGTAAAAGGGCATGTACTTGTACTAAAAGTATTCTAGATGAAAACTTTTCCAAAAAATTACCGTCTAGAAACTATGAATATCGAAACTTTTTTAAGCTTGTAAACTATGTGCTTAAGACTGTTTCAATGAACAAACACACAGACAGACGAACACACACACAGACAAAAAGTTTAAAAATATATAAATGTGGTGTCGTGGGACAACAGGTAGGAACGAAGTTCCTTCGGGCTTCGACTATAAAATATGTAGAATGGACACTATTCATGAGTATTTACTATGAATTGCCGGGGTGGAGTGAGGGAGAAAGAGAAAGGTTCTTCGTATACACAAACGAGTAGTGGACAATAACACTACTCGTTAGTGTATACGACCGTCGCGCCTGCGCACTTCTCGTTTAACGGTTATATTCCACGGTTTTTTCTTACGGTTTTTACTGTCACATATTTTTCAGTTCGGTCACGCACCAAAATCCCTATCTCAATCAGACTTGCCGTAAGGAACTACATTCCAAAAAAATCTGATATGTGTACCATCACATTAAATATCACAAATTTAATATCACAAACAGACATTGCAGTTTTACGTTTTTAAGTGCAGGTGTAGATTTAATTACGTACATGTTTCATAATTTGCAAGTAACAAAATATTTTAAGGTAATGTGCACGAGGGAAATTTCTAGATCCTACATATTAATTACACACTAATGTGTGTGCAAAAAATTTCACTCGCATATTTTCTCTAGGGATAGTCATTAAGTTGAGAATGTTCCTATTATAACTGTGTCATACATAATGCTACTTTTCCGAGAATTCAAGATGCTGAAACTATGGCGTTGTGTACCAGACCGTGCATCTTTTGTATTTTTTTAATTAGTTTTCTTAATTTAACGCATTCTTAACATAATTCTTTACACGAAATTCCTAGAAATGTCAAATGGATGCTTTTTAAGAACTATTTCACAGTTTTTTTTATGATAATGGAAGGCAAACAAGAGGACGGATTTCCTGATAGTAAGAAATTCACGTCGCCTAGAGACAACAAAGTTGGTAATGGTGCGCTGCCAACCTGAGGCCGGAATGTTAGGCCTCGAGCAAAAGTAAGTTTACCAGCTACCTTACCCTCCAAACTGAAACACGTCAACGGCAAGCATTGGACGTTATGGTGGCAGGGATAGATAAGGCGGTGGTACCAATCCGGGCAAGTCGCTGCGAAACTCTACCACCTAGTAGGATGTCACGGTATTAGTGGCGGTAAGCCTATGTTCGCTTTTAACGAGCTGCCTGGCAGGAAGTCAGATAGTCTATTCTGCAAAGGAGCTCGGAGCAACACGGGGATAACCAAAACATTCCTTTATGTTATTTTTTAAATATTTATTTACGGAACACGTGTGTCAAGAAGTTGTTACAGAGTTTTGACGATTATTGATTGAGATTTCAACATGACGAATGGCAAATGTTAACGCTTATATCAGAAACAAAAAAATATATTTTGCTAGTGAACTTCAAGCGGGTGAGTTTTGGCGCCATCGAGAGAAAATGTGTTAGTAGTTTTTTCGTAATTATTAATATTTTTGCGTTTATGTTGAATGAAATAAGTCAATATTGATGGTATTATGTAAAATTTTGTTTAGTGAAAGTGCATAAAAGAAATAGTAATGTAGAAATTAGTGTAACGTGTATTTATTTCCTCATTGTCGCCAAAATCTCATTTAATGAGCTTGAGTTGAGCTTTATATATGATCCTGACATGACTTTCTTCGACGATTTATGAGTAATTTTAAATAATTTAAACCCGATTTTCTTAAATCGGGTAACTTTATGTAAACTTAAACTTGACTAATAGCAAATATTAATGTAAATAAAATAAAAGTTAACGCGTGTTCCAAGCGGGAAAGCACGCTTTTCGAGGATTTTATCCAATCTCTAAAATAAAAATGTATAATATAAAATTTTTTTTCATTACAGAAAAATGATAGTGGTGGCCTAGTCGGCAAATTTCAGTAATACAAGATCTTGCTCATGATAGGTTATTCAAATTGAACGTCAGGTTTTAAGACGCACTCGTGTTTTTGAAATAGTAAAAACCTGAAATTTACAAAAATACCTGCAATGTTTTTAAGCTTACAATTTAACGTATCTCAAAAACTTTTTTATAAATATATGTAATAAATAAGGAATACAAAATATCAATGCCTAAAACCCAATCGAAGTTGGAAAGCTGTATCTGAGAGAGAGCCCTAAAGCCTAGAATCTGATGTATCTTTACCAACATTTTTATAACTAGTCTAGACTCTAGACCAATTATCTTGAAATGTTTCATAAAATATGAAAAAATTCTTGCTAGTACAGTCAGCGTCAAATTAAAATAAAATAAGCTTTATTAGATCATCTAACTTGAAGTGAAGTGCCCCACCACCGTATTTACGTAAACGAGTATAATATTTATAGTATTCTGGTACCAAGGCTTGAAACCAATACCAAAATACAAATTCAATACTGGTACTTAGTGATTCTTGCCATTTCGAAAGTGGGTACCTGTACTGTACCGTTACTGTTCCGATACCGATACCTAACAAATACATAATAAAGGTAGAAATAAAATGCAGGACAGTCGTATGCCAATTTTCCAACGTATTATTTAAATATGTCCAGAAGAAACAGAAATATCTTCGATTCGTAACTTCGTATTCGGAATTTAGCTTTGCTAATCTCGGTTTTCAATATGATCGATGAAATACACTTTTAATGAATCCCATATACGCTAAAATACGTCAGCAGTTTACTGTTTTTTTCGTACAAAGCAATCATGGATCTTGCTGACAAAAATACACAAGATTAACATGAATATGCTTTACTAGACTAGTGTTTCCAAAACACGATTCATTTCATTTTGCTCGATAGAAAAAAATCAAAAAGTTAAAACTTTTTTTGAAAGCTTTTGCTCTCTGTATACTTCAATTGTGAAAATATCGACACCAGATTTAAGGTAAACATAGATAAGTACTATACCTAAAAGATAAGTGTTTCAGTTTTTATACCTTTTTTCAAATTACTTTTATAGTGTCAAACATAGTGATTTGTCGCTTAAGACGTTTAGTTTAAGAGCGCCATTGTTCATAGTAATCACGGAACGGGGGAGCGGCGAGCGCAGTGATTGGCTCTTTTGGCTGACTGAGTATGGGTCCTTAATACCACACAACGCTATGATATTGGAACTGTTAATATCAATCTTTTTCAGATCATTTTGACTACTCTAGGAGCTCATATAAATTTGACACTCTCACACATCTTCGTCTGTATGACACTATATTATTCGAACTGTTTATATGAAAATTTTTGGGATCATTTAGACTACCTAGGAGCTCTTTTTTTATGTTATAGGAAGGCAAACAAGCAGACGGATTTCCTGATGGTAAGAAACTCACGCCACCTAGAGACACCAAAGATGGTAATGGTGCGTTGCCAACCTGAGGTCAGGATGTTAGACCTCGAGCAAAAGTAAGTTTACCGGCTACCTTACCCTCCAAACCGGAACACGTCATGACGTTATGGCGGCAGGAATAGGCAAGGCGGTGGTACCAATCCAGGCGAGTCGCTGCAAAACTCTACCACCTAGTCAGATCACGGTGTTAGTGATGAAAAGCCTATGCTCACCTTTTACGAGCTGCCTGGCAAGAAAGGCAGATGGTCTATTCTGCAAAGGAGCCCGGACCAACACAGGGAAACTCACATAAATTTAACACAGACTGTACACAACTTGGTAATTTATTAGGGTTTCTTTTTATCTAAAATCTTCTAGCACTTAATACGTAAATTCCATTAAGAAAATTAAATAAGGCTCATATCGAAAATGCGTTGAATGCAAGTGAGAAAATTTCTAAATTTTTATTTAAGCTATTGGTATTTATGCCCAGACATGAAATATTCCGAAAATCCTGTATACGTACATCAAGTATCACCACTGTGGTCAAGCGGTCCGGCGTCGGAATTGACTTCTTGATGATATGCCGGGATAACAGAACCGGAACACGTCAACGGCAAGCACTGCCATTATGGCGGCAGGAATAGGTATGGCGGTGGACCCATCCGGGCGAGTCGCTGCGAGACTCTACCATCTAGTCAGATGTCACGGTGCTCCACTCCACTTTGAGCACCCAGTTTTTCGGAACCTGCACATTCGGCACCTAGCCTAGTCCACTTTGAGCACCAATTGGTATTTTCGACAGCGCAAAGTGGACACAAATTTATTTTTCCATTTGTGTCCACTTTCAGCACCTACAATACAGGAGGCTATTGTTATCCGCTAATGTTTGTTCGACAAGATGATATTAAATGAAACATATAGATAAAAGTCACTTTAGTACATATTAATTTGAAAATATACTTTTGTAATCAATGCGATTTACATGAAGTTGAAAAAACAATAAACATCTTTGTAAAAAATGTGCCGAATGAGCAGGTGCCGAAAAACTGGGTGCTCAAAGTGGATTACCTCGGCAGGAAGGCAGATGGTCTATTCTACAAAGGAGCCCGGACCAACACGGGAACTAAAGAAACTTAAGAAGAAGTTATTACGGTTAACTTTTAGTGCTTTTAAGTTTCTTCAACAGTTCGAATTGAAGAGCCAGGTTTTGAGTTAACTAAAAAAACATAAAATGTTCTTGCTAGAGATATAAAACGAATGATCTTTGCGAATTGAGATAATGTTATTTAAACCATTTTCTTGAATAAAGCCTCTTTATTGGTTAATGTTAAACTAAATAGACCTCAACCGCGATCCTATTGGATCACTAAAAGGATTGGGACTCCCTCTTCCGTTTGTAGCGACACTTCATAAGTGATATTACCAACGCCTTACAAGGTATATTCACATCGTCAGGGAAAATGAGGTTAAGTTTATATGATTTAGAAGATTTCATGGCGCCTTGCTTAAAAAGCCAATATATATGAGAGATTTTATATGTGAGAGGTCAGCGAACAAGTACACAACTCTACTGATGGTAAGATACAACCGTGGCCTATATACCATAGATAATACAGGTGCGTTACATTCCTTTAACCATACTATTAGGCATATTATTCAAAGTACCGGCTACCCTAACCTCTGAACCGGAATATGACACTACCGTTATGGCGGCAGAACAGCGAATTTCGGGCCAAATACGATATGGTTTTCAGATTGGTTTTGAGATTAGAAAGAAAACAAATGAACGATTTTCGTGATAAGTGCATCGTTTATTGATACCAAATTGGTACTATAAGTTATTAAATGTTAGGTAGTAAAATATTAAGAAAAGATGGTAAAGTGTTAATACTCTTGGAAAAGTAAATTTACCCCGCCATCTAAGTCAGACCACAAAAACCGATAGTGCAGTTTAATGTAATGAATTAAATACCAACAATTATTTAAATTATTCACATTGAGATTAACCTTAATAATACGCTGAAAATTAAATGAAATAAAATTAAAAGTATACATATATCTTAGGAAATTGTAACACAGATACGTACTCGTATTTTAATACACCTACATATTTTACCACAATGTGGTGTGCAAGTATTTTATTACTACTCGTATTTACAATTGACTGTTTCAACATTAACTTATTTTAAACAAAGCAGTTATTTATATTTATTAGCAGATTTAATAAAATAATGCTATCATTTTAACGAAAGATTAAATTGAATCCTTTCTATCGTAAACTACCACCATTAAACTGCTAAACAATCTCCCATGCAACCATTACCTATCTGCATTTTCAGCCTAACCACTCAGGAAAAAAATCAGAAGAAAAAACTAAAAATCAGAAAAAAAAACAGAATCAGGAAAAAAACTCAGAAGTTCTCGGCGAGGAATTTGTTTGCCGAATTTGTTTCTTTCTTATTTTACGTTTATGTGTCCTACAGTTCACGCAAAACCTAAGTGTGCCTAGCGCAAACTTCAATTTTGTAGTCTGGCGCGCTGCGACTTTCAAAACATCCAGTACCGTAATTTTTAATATAAATAGTATAAAGTATAAAACACAACAACACAAAACAAAAGTTTTATGCAACTGTACCCAAGCAAAGGAGACGAAGCACGAGCATGAACAAGTATGATCGAGATTGTGATACGCTTCCTCACTTCCCCGCACATAATTCTTCGCAACGACTTACTTCGAAAGCTCATTTAAGTTTGTTGTGAACGGAACATAGTACCTAAAAATAAAATAAAAGAATAAACTTTTTCGCTGAACTGATAAATATCAGATACAAAAGGTTCATCTGTCCCCTGATTCTGTATCTTTTTAATAATGATCACTGAGTAAAGTCTACATCAAATAGGACAGCTATTTGATGTAATGTATGTATACAAAAAATCAAGTGCATTTAAAAGAAATTGTGATATACACTGTGTCAATACAAGGAATAAAAAACATTGCTGAATATTTAGGAGATAAGACTGCTTGGAATTAATTGCTTCTCATGCCAATCTCTTGTAATATATAATGTATCATTACATTAATTATTTTAAATATATTTTAAAATAAGAAAAAAAAGACAAGCCCGCTGAGTTTCTTGCTGGATCTTCTCAGTGTGCGGCCGCGTTACGATCCGGTGGTAGATATATTATTATACTAGCTGCGCCCCGCGGTTTCACCCGCGTAAGTCCCAATGGCGCGGGAACTCCGGGATAAAAAGTAGCCTATATGTTATTCTGGGTCTTCAGCTACCTACATACCAAATTTCATCGTAATCGGCTTTGTAGATTTTGCGTGAAAGAGTAACAAACATCCATACATCCATACATACAAACTTTCGCATTTATAATATTAACTAGCTGCGCCCCGCGGTTTCATCCGCGTAAGTCCCAATCCCGCGGGAACTCCGGGATAAAAAGTAGCCTATATGTTATTTTGGGTCTTCAGCTACCTACATACCAAATTTCATCGTAATCGGCTTTGTAGTTTTTGCGTGAAAGAGAAAGAGAAAGAGAAAACAAACATCCATACATCCATACATACAAACTTTCGCATTTATAATATTAATAGGATAGGATAGACCCGTCACAAGTGCCTCTTGTAGGTTAATGTGAAATAAAGATGATTTATTATTATTATTATTACACTTTACCCAGTGAGCATCACTAAAAAGATACGGAATAGCCCCACTGGTGGATTTTGAAACCTACTAAAAACAAGAACTTTACTCTGTTGGGTCATTATACGCCTAACAATGGCGGGCCTTCTAAATGTGCCCGGAGAGGGCGCCTGCGCCGGCGAGCGGGAATCGCCCGAGCGCCGAATCCGAGAAACCAGTCTCCGTCTATAGCTCGAACAACGCAGGAGCGACATCATACATTTAAAGGAACACGACTACGACGGCTACCGTAGCGACCTAAGCGACCAATAAAATATACAGTCCACTAAAATAGGTTTTATTCCAACCTACACAACTCAAACATGAATTCGCAAAAAGAATGAAACATACAAATATAATATGTAATATTTGTTGGGATCTTGACATCTTCAGAGAGAGGACGAGCTGATGATTGATCTAACGCTATCAGTTAAATTGGAGTAGAACGAACGGAAATTAGTTTACAAGAGGGCGAAGACATTCACACCCTTGTTACGATCTTACGAAAATTACATTGTCCTTTCGGATACGAAACTAAACTTGGATTTTACGACCATTCTTTCTATGATATATCTCGTTAAAAGTTTTTATTGTTTTTTTGGAAGTTGAGCTACTTTCGAAATTAAATTAATATGATATCGTTTACGACTCACTCACTCTTTTCCGTTCTTTCGCTACTTCCACTCAGCGCGCGTTTTAAGGAATCCGGATATACACATCTTAAATATAAAATTCACGTGTTACAACGTTAGTTAATTTACTCCTCAGAAACGGCTTGACCGATTCTCATGAAATTTTGTGAGCATATTGATTACTGAGTAGGTATGAGAAACGGCCAATATCTATTTTTCATACCCTAAGTGATGAGGGTGAATCACAGCAAAAAAAAATTGAGAGGTGTCTCTCTCTCCTCAGGCAGAGAAACATGCGCTAGCCGCACAGCTTACAATAGCTTACTATAGCAAAAACTGTCGTGACAACTTTTCGTGAGAATTTTTTCCGTCTAAC
This sequence comes from Calephelis nemesis, assembly GCA_002245505.1. Lineage (NCBI taxonomy): Eukaryota > Metazoa > Arthropoda > Insecta > Lepidoptera > Riodinidae > Calephelis > Calephelis nemesis. Next base: position 72,132 of record NJDD01007014.1, read on the forward strand.
CCCCTTTTACAACGCGCGATAAGGAAATTCGTTCCAAAAATAACAGAATCTGCCGGATCAGCCAGTAAATATATAAATTTGTTTTCCTACATAGATTTTGTTTAAAAATATAATTGTCCTTTTATTAAACTTTATTTGTTTCTTTTTAAGTAATGTTAAAGTGTTCAAATATAAGATACTAGCACTTCCGGCGAATTTTATTTCGTTCGTTCAGTTTGTATAGGAATAATTTAAATGTTGTATTTTTTGAATTCGAAAACGCAACATTTCAACATTTTGAATTCGAAAGTATTATCACTCCGTCTTCAGTTTCTAATCTACCTTTTAATGAATTTTCAGGCAAATCGGTAAAGCCGTTCTTGAGTTGTAAATACTTAGTATAAAACGAATTTCTTTTGTATTATCTTTATCACACGAGCGAAGCAGATCGGGTCGCAAGTGTAGAATATAACCTAATACACAATCTCAGATAAATGGATTGGATAAGAAAAAGTGATGATATAATAATAAAAATGGAATTATGATACGACAGATAGGGATAAGCTTCGGTGTATTTCTACAAAGCAATTTTATGTGAGGAGAAATTATAAATTGATATACAAACGTTTTAAAGCGAACAGCAGACGGATTACTCATATATAATCTTTTTTTTTATGTTATAGGAAGGCAAACAAGCAGACGGATTTCCTGATGGTAAAAAATTCACGCCGCCTAGAGGCACCAAAGATAGTAATGGTGCGTTGCCAACCTGAGGTCAGTATGTTAGACCTCGAGCAAAAGTAAGTTTACCGGCTACCTTACCCTCCGAACCGGAACACGTCATGACGTTATGGCGGTAGGAATAGGTAAGGAGGTGGTACCAATCCGGGTGAGTCGCTGCGAAACTCTACCTAGTCAGATGTCACGGTGTTAGTGACGGTAAGCCTATGCTCGCTTATTACAAGCTGCCTGGCAGGAAGGCAGACGGTCTATTCTGCAAAGGAGCCCGGACCAACACGGGGAAAATATTACTTGACATTTCATATTATATTAGTGATATGAATTACCATTTCTTTCCTTTCTTTAGGTTTGACATTCGCGTTAACATTTCGCCATTAGTCAAGTAGAAATGTTGTATCACTTTGCATAAAATTTACCAAAATTGGGATTCAATTATAATTAGTGGTCGTCCATTGGTCGAAATTCGACCATAATTCATTTTAATATCTTGTTGATAAGAACGCCATATTCATTTCTCAAGATCAGCTACTCAACTTTATGAATAGTAAGTGCGCCATCTGTGTTATTTTATCGTTATCATTAATATATTTGTTTGTGTGTGTCTAACGCATGGTAGTGTGGGAAATGCTTTATTTATTGATTTAATGTACTTTATAAGCATTATTATTGAAAAATATTGGTACATTTAAAGTTAAACTTTAAGGGCCACTTGCACGTTCCTGGGTTAAGTATTTAACGTTGAGTTAGCGTCTAACTAGGGCTAAATCACCTTATATTTGACAGTGTCAAATGTAACCCGGGAATGTGCAAGTGGCCCTAAGTGTACCAAATTTTATGCACCTGCGTCCGCGCAATTTTCGTAAAATGGGGTCCAAATTTTTGGCATCACGTATTATTAAATAGATTTTAAATGCTTGTGTGTTTCTTTTTTGAATTTCGTATTTTTACTTTAGTACCTAGTTAATGTTTTTAATCCATTTGGATTTTCTTCAACATTATTTTGTTCACTAAACGCATAATTAATATCGCATTAAAAATACCAGTTCCACAGTATCACTGTCATATTCTAAATAGAAGTATCTTCACGCCCATATCCCCGAAGAAGTAGGCAGAGGCACAACTAGGGCACCCACGACTAGCCGAAGACACTTAGTCCCATAATGTGATAGGTGGCAACAAGCCTATCGCCAATCGGTCACATTTCCAATCCCGACCAACATTTATTTTTATTACAAAATTGGAAAAATTCAATTTTCTTTCCGTTGGCTGACCCGGGATTCGAACACGAACCTCATGCACTCATGTCCAACACCCGGACCGCTAGACCACAGAGGCGATAATATAAATAGAGAACGCTATAAAACCATTAATTAAGTATTTTTAAAATCCCATTTACCCGTTAAGCCCAATGACAAATGGGTTACAAACATTATTAATCATGCTTGAGTTACGGACCGGCCTTCGAAATATTTTAATAAACATTTTATTTCCAAAACAAGCTCGCTTTTAGAATTTAAAAGGTACTTTATCTTTCAGAATAGACCTACGAAATATGTTCACGTATGATTTATTATATTATGGCATTGTAATTTGGATTTAAAGCTTCTGGTAATAATTATACACGTATAAAGATATTATTTATACCGAATGTATTTATAGAGACAGTATTTTAGGGTTCCGTCCGTAGCAGAATGGAAAAAAACAATGCCTTAGATCAGACACGTCTGTTCGTATGTTATAACCACTTTATTTTTAAATTCTTATATGTTATATGGACCAATTTTGTAAGTTCTTTTTTTGTTTTGGTTTTGTTATGAGAAGGATCATAAGAAGGGTAAAACCTGGAAATTTAGAAAATTAGAAAAGCCAAATTTACTTTTTGTTGCCCGACCCGGGAATCGAACCCGGGACCTTATGCAGTCAAGTCAAACACCTGAACCGCTATACCACAGAGGCAAAAATTGAAATCTGGAAAATTGCAGGCAAAAAAGGAAAAACAGTACTTTAATTTTTCTCCTACACTAACTGTTAGGAATTTCAAGCAACATGAAAATCGGCCTTCTTACAAAGGTAACCATAAAGAAAACTATGTTTCCGTCTCCCGATGTTTTTTAAAATTTGGAATAATTCAACAGTCCAGACGGTTAAAAATCTATGTTTACTATTTATTTAGAACTTATTACCTACCATGCGACATATATTAAAGACGTTCCAGATGGTTGCAAACACGGTCCAACAAAAAATGCAGAAGGAAACTTTGTTTCCATCTTCCGATTATTATAAAGTTTAGATTGAATCTACGGTCTAGAAGAATAAAACCCAATTTACAAACAGTGTTTACGCCCATCTAGAGCCCTTGTTGCCATTAAAAAATCAGTCTGTTTTTGATACACACATGAAAGGATTCTGAAATTAATATTTTAATTTTTATTTAATCATTTATTGTACACAATAAAAAATGTGTGCGTGTACTAGCGTACACTCGTAAGAAGTGAAGAAGTGAAACTTCTTTATGACGTTATTTTTCAAAAAATAATTTACGATATGCAAATTTACAGAAATTGGTGAAATAAAGTTTATTGCCAATCCCTACTCCGCTGGAGAAAGTATACTTTGAATCACGCGTGGTAGGGATAAGAACAAAGATGGCACGTAACGAAAAAATGTTACACTAAATTTTTTTCCAACCCCGATAAAGAAGTTTCACTTCAAAAAACGTTCATAAACTTTAAAACTAAAAGACATGTACAAAAAGTCAGCTTATTTCAGATAAAGAGATTTCTTCCAGCTCACCCAAAAAGGAGCTCATAAAATAACTTAAGTAAAAAAAATTGACAACTACACAGTATTTTGTAGTTTGTAACCTGTTTTGTAAGAGATCTAACCCGTTGACCCCTTTAGAGGGTGATAATAATAGATTCATATCTCTATTTTTCCTCGATGTTTAGCCGTGCATTTTCTGTGGAAAACTTAAGCCGATTCACTTCCACTTCATTGATCGTTATGACAAAGTGAAAGAGACTGTTCAAATACGAGATAATAGCCTTAAACTGGATATCTCAATTTCTGGAACATATTTTTATGTAGTTGACAGTTTAAGTTATAGTTAAAAAAAGTATCTTCACGCCCATATTTTTGAAGAAATAGGCAGTGGCACAACCAGGGCACCCACGACTAGCCAAACACACTAAGTCCCACAATGTGATAGGTGGCAAACCTATCAGAAACCGGGCACATATGCAATCCCGGGTAACGTTATTTTTATAACGAAATTGAAAATAAACATTTTCAATTTTTTTTTGCAATTTTGGGAAAAAATTTGGTGTGTAGTAAAATGTATTAATTTAATAATAATTTCAATTTTTACCTAGTAATTTGAAGATATCACGTACAAAAAAAAATCTAGTTTTGAGATTGATGAGATTATAGTTGTTAGTACACAAAAGGCAACCTTATCGCCAAACAAAACGATCTCTTCCAGACAACCTTTTTATATTTACATAATAGTCTTGTTTATGACAATAGATTTGAGTTAAATAATTAATAAACTAAACTATAACAACAAACATACTAAAAAACATGTTTTTGAATTTTGAACTGGAGCCGAAAGTAACTATTCGATTGCTGCACCTAACTCTACTTGCGCCTGATTATAGATCGAACTTCGAGCGAGTTGCATTTAAGTTTTGCACGAATTTAATGTAGTGGGTACTTTGATAGAAGAAGGCGTTACTTTGCGGAAATCCATACTTAAATCCAATCAATCTAATCCAAATTCAATCAATCCAAACAAAATATTTAATTTCCAGTTTTAAAAATCTCGGTATCTGCTCCTTCGTGGTGTGCAGTCGATTTCCTGATGATGCTTCGGTTACGAAACGAAACGTACGTTGAGTTTTTAGTAGTGTGTGTTTTGTTGGTGTTAATACAACAGTTTAATGATATGTGTGTTGTGTTTCCCCCGTGTTGGTCCGGGCTCCTTTGTAGAATAGACCATCTGCCTTCCTTGCCAGGCAGCTCGTAAAAGGCGAGCAAAGGCTCACCATCACTAACACCGTGACATCTGACTAGGTGGTAGTTTTGCAGCGACTCGCCCGGATTGGTACCACCGCCTTACCTATATCTGCCGCCATAACGTCATGACGTGTTCCGGTTCAGAGGGTAAGGTAGCCGGTAAACTTACTTTTGCTCGAGGCCTAACATCCCGGCCTCAGGTTGGCAACGCACCATTACCACCTTTGGTGTCTCTAGTTGGCGTGAATTTCTTACCATCAGGAAATACGTCTGCTTGTTTGCCTTCCAATATCATTAAAAAAAAGAGATGGATATGTTTGGGAGTTTTAGCTTCCGGTATGTCCAGTTCATTCATTGCGCACTATTTTGCCTGTTTTGTCACGCCATAATACGTATACATTTTTGGCGGGAAATTGAAAATTAAATAATTTTATTTGGACTGAAGTGGGTACTATTAAATATCCAAAGCACACGCATTTAAATTGTTTACACATAACTTAGACCTCTTGTAAGGAGTCTACGTGACTTTGAAGTTAGTAAGCTTTATAATTTCGTGATAAGCCAATGCAAAACAGTTTGTACTTTGTTATCTATGGACAAGTCGAAGTAGTATTAATAGTGACGATGTACCCAACTAACTAGCGTAAGCACAATCTATACATATAATAAATCTGTAGAAGGGTCAATTCTGTACATTGAAAATATTGAAAAAATAAATAGCAGGAGGTGTTACTGGATCGATACCAAACCCAAAATATGTGATTAAAACACTTGTGTCTATCTGTCTGTATGTTCAGGCATCACGTGAAAACTGAAGGTTCTATTTCAATGAAATTTGGTAGATTATATTTGGTGGATTATACTTTATTATCCTGGGCATAAAATGAGATACTTTTTTATCCTGGAAAAGTACGTAGAAAAAGAAATCTTAATTTTTCAGTTTTAGACCGACATCATATACACATATTTAAAAATAAATTTTGACATTTTAAATTGAATTTTCTGTTTTAGCAACTACTTTTTCCCCGTGTTGGTCTGGCTCTTGTGCAGAATAGACTACCTGTCTTCTTACTAAGCAGCTCGTAAAAGACGAACGTAGTCTTAATGTCACTAGCACCGTGACATTTCACTATGTGGTGGAGTTTCGCAGCGATTTGCCCGGATTAGTAACACCGCCTTACCTTTTCCTGCCGCCACAACGGCAGTGCTTGCTGTTGACGTATTCCGGTTCGGCGGATAAGGTAGCCATTAAACTTACTTTTGCTCGGGGCCTAAGCAAAAGTAAGTTTAACGGCCTCAGGTTGGCAACCACCTTTGGTGTATTTAGGTGTGAATTTATAATCAGGAAAATCGTATAAGTACTAGTTTGTCTTCCAATATGATAAAAAAAAATACTGAAAAGCGTAAGTTACTAAGATTTTAGTCTTGCAGGATTATCGTACAAGCTCGCCGGATCGTCTGAGGCTAACAATGTCATCGGCCAAGTTTTTTATTGACGGATTTCCTAATGGTAAGATATTCACGCCGCTTAGAGATACCAAAGGTGGTAATTGCGCACTGCCAAATAAAGGACGGGATGTTAGGCCTCAAGCAAAAGTAAATTTACCGGCTACCTTACCATCCGAACTGGAACAAGTCAATGTTATGCATTGGACGTTTTGGCGGCAGGAACAGGTAAGGCGGCGGTACTAATCCGGGCGAGTTGCAGCACCATTTAGTAGGATGTCACGGTGTTAGTGACAGTAAGCATATGCTCGCCTTTTACTGCCTGGCAGGAATGCAGATGGTCTATTCTGCATAAGAGCCCGGACTATTACGGAGATCACTTAAAAAAGTGTGTATCACTTATGTGGTCTACGTGGATTTTATCCTGAGTCTGAGCCTCAGATTGGTGGTAATTTTATTGCGATCTCACTAAACTAATTTTAAGTCATCGTTGCCTTCTTTCAACAAAAGTAATAGAAAGAGACAAAACGCTTTTAGTTTGTCAGATTAGTCTGTACCTACTCATTTCTACAAAAGTTATATCCATCGATAAATAAAGTTACTTTAGATTTAAACTATCTTGTTCCCTGTGTTGGTCAGACTCCTTTGCAGAATAGACCACCTGTCTTCCTGCTAAGCAGCTCGTAAAAGGCGAACATAGGCTTACCGTCACTAACACCGTGACATCTGACTGGGTTGTAGAGTTTCGTAGCGACTTGCCCGGAGCTACTCCTGCCGCCATATAACTTCAAACGCTTGCCCTTAACAAATTCTGGTTTGGAGGACAAGGTAGCTTTTAAACTTACTTTTGCTCGAGGCCTAACATCTTGGCCCCAGGTTGGCAACGTACCAATACCACCTTAGGTGTCTCTATGCGGCCTGAATTTTTTACCATCAGGAAATTCATCTGCTTGTTTGCCTTCCAATATCATAAAAAAATCTAGACTAGACTGATTTTAGACAAATCAAAATAGACAGATTATACCAACTAATTATTTCTAGTTATAGTTCAATTTTTGTTCTCAAAGGTGTTAAACGTTTGTAGAAATGTTGAGTACAAATTAATCTGGCAGCATAAAACGGTTTTAATCTCTTTACATTACGTTATTAGTTTATTAAGTGATGTAGAAGAATTACCACTAGTCTTCAGTTTAGTCTGATTCGCACCAATAGAAGTGCTACCATGTTTCTAAAAGATAACAGAATTCGTGAAAAGCTCATGAAACGATGTAATTTTTTTTTTATGAGAATGGAAGGCAAACAAGCGGACGGATTTCCTGATGGTAAAAAAATTACGCCGCCTAGAGACACCGAAGGTGATAATGGTGCATTGCCAACCTGAGGCCGGGATGTTAGGCCTCGAGCAAAAGTAAGTTTACCGGCTACCTTACCCTACAAACCGAAACACTTCATGACGTTGTGGCGGTAGAAGTAGGTAAGACGGTGGTACCAATCCGGGCAAGTCGCTGCGAAACTCTACCACCTAGTAGGATGTCACGGTGCTAGTGACGGTAAGCTTATGCTCGCCTTTTACAAGCTGCCTGGCAGGTATGCAGATAGTCTATTCTGCAAAGAAACCTGGACCAACACGGGTAATAGTTGCAAAATATATAACAAACTTCAAAATCCATCTTAAGCAAAAAATACGAGAAATACCTTATAGGTATATGTTAGGCATTATAATATGTAAGTTTGTAATGTTTCAGTTTGTATCAGACGTCTACTAAACTGACTGACATAATGTTAAAGCCCGGTGAAGTTGTAAAAATGAAATGAATGAAGTTGTAAAATTGGCAACATATTAGTCATAAAAAAAAGACGGAAATAATAATACATGCTCCTTTTCGACAAAAAAGCTTGCGTTTTTAGAGCAAGTGGTAAAAGGCGCGAAACCCATATTGAAAAAATTGATGTAAAAGAAAATTTGTCCTATAATTAGGATATTAGGAATCGTGTACAACTTCTAAGAAATATACTAGTATTAAACTACGAGTACTTACATACTCTGCAGACTTGTGTACATCCAGTACACAAGTCTGCAGAGTATGTAAGTATTGTAAAAAATATATCCTGATCTTGTCCACCCATATTTGCCCCAGTCTCGTTTTTTCTACGTTGGCAATAGATTTGCTATTGGGAATCGTGTACAATTTCTAGGAAATACACTAGTATTAAACTACATACTCTGCGGAATTATGTACTGGATTATTGTAAAAAATATATCCTGATCTTGTCCACCCATATTAGCCCCAGTCTCGTTTTTTCTACGTTGGCAATAGATTTGCTATTAGGAATCGTGTAAAAATTCTAGGAAATACACTAGTATTAAACTACATACTCTGCGGAATTGTGTACTGGATTATTATAAAGAATATATCCTGATCTTGTGTACCCATAGTTGCCCTAGTATCGTTTTTTCTACGTTGGCGATAGATTTGCTATTAGGAATCGTGTACAATTTCTAGGAAATACACTAGTATTAAACTACATACTCTGCGGAATTGTGTACTGGATTATTGTAAGAAATATATCCTGATCTTGTCCACCCACATTTGCCCTAGTCTCGTTTTTTCTACGTTGGCAATAGATTTGCTATTGAGAATCGTGTACAATTTCTAGGAAATACACTAGTATTAAACTACATACTCTGCGGAATTATGTACTGGATTATTGTAAAAAATATATCCTGATCTTGTCCACCCATATTAGCCCCAGTCTCGTTTTTTCTACGTAGGCAATAGATTTGCTATTAGGAATCGTGTAAAATTTCTAGGAAATACACTAGTATTAAACTACATACTCTGCGGAATTGTGTACTGGATTATTATAAAGAATATATCCTGATCTTGTGTACCCATATTTGCCCCAGTATCGTTTTTCCTACGTTGGCGATAGATTTGCTATTAGGAATCGTGTACAGTTTCTAGGAAATACACTAGTATTAAACTACATACTCTGCAGAATTGTGTACTGGATTATTACAAAAAATATAACCTGAATTTGTCCAACTAGTCTCGTTTTTTCTACATTGGCAACAGATTTGCTATGCATGTACAATTGTTAAAATTATCTATAAATGTTGTTGATCGTTTCTGTGGTCTAGCGGTTCAGATATTGGAATTGACTTTATGAGGTCCCAGGTTCGATAGATATCCTGGGCAACAAAAAAAATGGCTTTTCCAATTTTATAATAAAAAAAATGTTGCTTGGAATTGAAAAGTCATGGGTGGTCTGGCGGTGCCTCTGCCTACTTCTTTGAGGATTTTGGCTTGAACATACTTTTTTTGTAGGATACTACGAGTATTTCTGTTTTTTACAATATCCTATAGCGTCAGTAAGTAATGAACAAATAAATATGCCAATGTTACATAATGGACCCAATGTGTGACCCATCGTGTGACTCAACCTTGTGATTTGTGAAAGAATGCTTCCATTTATTTACAAAAAAAATCTTATTTTTCGTTAAAATTTGTATCAATTTAACCCAAATACTCGGTGAGAGTTAAAATAAAAATGCCTTGAAAAAATACTTTTCAGAAAAAATAATACTTTACATGAGTTTATCATTACATTTTATTATTTACCTGTGAAGTTTTGATTGGTAGGCGTTTCTTTTATATCTTGTACACCTTTTATACTGTTGTTTTATTCACTTGTAAGTTCTTTAGTAATTTCTGTTACAATAAAAAGTTAATAATACAATGTTTGACAGCCAAAAAACTTTATCGTAATAAAAATTTTCAAACATTGTACTTTCGTTCAGGAAGTTTTATTAACATACAAACTTGCAAAGTTCCGCGATGGAAGTAAATACGCCCACAAGGTAACATTATGGTGATAAAACCAATTTTATTATGTGTTTGTTTAAGTTGGTAAGTATTTTAAGTAAATTCTAAGTTACTTGTAACAAATTGCGGGGCTTTTCCGTCTATTCCATTTGATTATAATTGTGAAATTATTTACCTTTCTAAACACCGTGCTAAGCATTTTTTTTGTGATTTTATAAGGCAAACAAGATTTCCTGATGGCAAGAAATTCATTTAAAGGCATTAAAGATTGTCATGGTGAGTTGCCAACCTGAGACTGGGATGTGAGGCCTCGAGCCCATTTTACCAGCTACCTTGTCCTTCAAACCAGAACTCTATAACGGCAAGCGTTGAAGTTATGCCGGTAGGAATAAATAAGCCGGTGGTACCGATCCGGGCAAGTCACGTCACGTCACGTTACGTTATTAGTAACGGTAGAGCTATGCCTGCCTTTTTTCGAGCTGTCTGGCAGGAAGGCAGATGATCATGAGCCAGGACTAACACGGCGGAAATTTTTAAAACAAAAAGAGTCTTTATATATAAAGGTAGTACATCGTTTACTTACATTCAAATTGTTTCGTTTTATATTTACAACATTTACATCGCAAATATCTTTCCGTGATAAAAATACGAATACAAAAAGTGTTTTTTATTTATTTTGTTGTACCGGTAAGAGCATCACAAATACCGATTCAATAAAACAATCAAGAGAAGGTTGTCATTACGTCTAATAAATGTTTACCGAGATGTTGAAGATTCGAACATAAATTTTCAGGGGTCTTGTTTTACAAAATAATTAAAGTTATAGCGTCTTAACATAGACGGGGAGCTTCGCCTCTCTTTTGCTGTAAACATTTGTGTAAATATTTCTTTATTTACCCAAATGAAGAGGGTTTGGCAAGATTTTATTCTGTCTTCATTTTCCGTTGAGGTTTATTATACTGTTGTTAATTTTGAAATAGGAATATTACAGATAATGAAACTGAGCCCCATATGAAACCGAGTTTGAGGATGTTTTAACAGTAAATTTTCTTTATCGATTTTACCTTCTAGGTTTTTTAAATGTTTAAATAAAAATTAACGCTTTCAAAAACATTTTTTTTAAATACAAAAATTTCAAATCATAGATACGAACAAACTACACAATATGATAAAAAAAGGCCAAATGCGAGTAGAACTCTATTTCTTTGCTTTATTCGATACCTATAATAAATAATGTTAAGAGATCTAATAGAAGGTTAGATTTAACTTGGCCAGTTTTCATTACATTAGTTATTTCATAACAATATTCAACATATATATTATAAAAACTGATAAAAACTTTATGTTTTTGGTGGGATATTTTTGTATATAATAATACAAATATTGGGATGGTTTCAAATATCTGATTGTAGCGGTTCTAACGCTACATTTTTTTTGCATGGGGGGTCCCCATTTCTAACTTTTTTTTATTTTTCGATTTTTTCCTACGTTTACACATAATTACCGAGCTGGATTCCAAATTTCATCCTTCTAGGTCATCTTGAAGTAAGTTAGGTTTAGCTACTATAGATATGTCAGTCAGTCAGTCAGTAGGTACTAAAATTTACGACTTTTAGACCTTCATATCTTTAAAACCATTTGAGCTAGCTTTATGAAATTTGAGATTCTTGATGTCCTTATGGATATGATTACATACACGTAGTTTTAGGTATTTACGTTAAATAGGTTTTAAGTTATAGAAGGGTCAAAAGCGGCACCAAGTGGTTCGTGTAATATTACACTCGGCGCTGGCTAGCCAGTTCTTTGCTTGAACTTGGCTTGACACCCTGCCGCGTGTCTAGATATACTATGCATTGGCGGGGTGGAGTGAGGGAGAAAGAGAAAGGTATTATACACTACTCGATTGTGTATACGATTGTCGCGCCGCGCGTTTTTACTATCACATTTTTTTCAGTTCGGTCGCACAGTAAAATCCCTATATCCTCCAAACCTGCCGTAAGGAACTTCGTTAAAAAAATCAATGGCTTTTTACACAAACACGAACAGTGATCTTAGACAGGATAAGGAAAGATTGACAAAGAGCCTTAGCACTCTTAAGTATATTTTCAAATTAAATAATGGACTGATTTCATTCATTTAAGATAACCAATGCATCGTTGCGAAACATGAGCATTTTTAGGTCTTGTCTCTTTGTCTATACTCATATTACTCTAACAACGCAGATACACGTGATAAATGAATTATCTCACTGGTAATAGAACTGCACCTGCTGCGAAACTAAACTCCCAACTAAACTCCTCATATAGCTCATGCTAACGTTTCTGTGTAATTGATATAGCTGTCTTATTGTTACAGTCATTTAATTATAGAAAGATATTAAAACTGATATAATTTTTGAATGTTTCTTTGCATGCATCTCCATTTTGGTCCGTGATCAGAGGCAGAACAGACCATCATCTGCCTCACTTACCGCGTCCTTTACAGAATAGACCATCGGCCTTCCTGCCAGGCAGCTCGTAAAAGGCGAACATCTTTGCATGCATCCCCATGTTGGTCCGGGATCAGAGGCAGAACAGACCATCTACCTTACTTGCCGGATCCTTTACAGAATAGACCATCTGCCTTCCTGCCAGGCAGCTCGTAAAAGGCGAGCATAGGCTAGTGTACTTTTTCATATATCTATCCTATTTATGCAAATTACACTTTACAAACGCGAAAGTTTTTTGTTTGTTAGGTATTCCTTCAGGTAAAACCTGCTGAGCCGATTTGGATGAAATTTTAAATACACTTAGAGGGTAACTTAGATTAACACATAGGATAGGTTTAACCGCAAAACATGTTTCTGTGGGACCATTCTGTACATTAGTCTCGTTAAAACTCGAAAACGGCTTGTTTTGGTTTTTTATTATTTGTTCAAGTACATGGAAAGTTCAAAATATAGGAAATAGGGAAAAACTGCAAGGAAACTAGAAAATAATTATAATTTTTCCCATAAAAAATGAAAAGGTGGGTCGAAGTTCTCCGGGACAGCTAGAAAACAACATTTGTACGCCACTGGGCGTTTGTAATGTAATCTTTAAGACCAAAGACTGTACCTACTTCTACAAGCAAATAAAATTGAAATACCAGAGAGATTTCAAAAATTATTTTTGCCTATTCGAATATTATGGTAAGCTTGGGCATAGCGAGGTACGGGCAAAATGGAGCAGCTGCCAAGAAAAGGGTTGACGTAGTGTAAGACTTGATCGTGTAATCTTATTATTTTAATAATGAAAGAATATTTTCGATAAGGTAATATAATATATTACCTTATCGAAAATTTATGGACAGTTACTTTATTATTTGGTACAATTTCCTAATATGGTTTTGACAGTTTTATTACATTTAAAAATTCATACTTTTTAAATATGTTTTCATTTGGCTACAGCCAGTAGTTTGCATCGTAATGCAACCTCTTTAATAGTACAACGATTCTCGTAATAACCAACAAAAACTACTATATAAGTATGTGACTGAGTTTTGGCGCCATCGTGAATGAAGATGGTCGTAATTTTTTCATAATTATTGAATTTCGTGTTTACATTGAGTGAAATTAGTCAATTCTGGTGGCATTTTGTACAATTTTGTTCAGTGAAAGAGCACAAATGAAATAACGATGAAGAAATTAGCGTATCGTGTATTTCCTCGTTGCCGCCAAATCTCATTACATGAGCTTGTGTAATGAGGCCGGCGCTTTACTCAAGAGCCTGACATGACTTACTGCCGACTTATCACTGATGACTAGTTAAAATTGATTAAAATTTGTATAAAATTTGATGCAAATTTCTACTTGGCTAATGGCAAAATACTAACGTGAAGGCCAAACCTAAAGAAAGAAAAAGAAGAAGTATGTGACTATGTATGTATGTGTATGTGTGTAGACAAGCAATTTGTAAAAAAAAGGTTAAAAGGAGAACCGTAGAGAAGAACCGTACCGAATACTTATCAAAGAAAACTATTTCTGGCTATTGTAATTTTGGTATTAATTATTAATTACCTCTACTAGGTATGTAAAGGCGTCAGGTCATATAATGATTTAAAATAAAAGTAAGTTGACCGCCTCGTTGGTCGAGTGGCTAGCGTACTCGCCTAGCTGCATCGGCGAATTGCGAGGCTCGGGTTCGATTCCCGACGGGGGCAGGCATTTGTGTGATGAACATTTAGATGTCTGCATTTCCGGGTCTGGGTGTGTATCGTTGACTAACACCCATAACACAAGCATATAATTTGCATACTTTTGGGTTAGATTCAATTTGTGTTACTTGTCCTGGGATATTTATTTATTTATTTAAGATACTCATACCAACAACCCAGATTAAGACAATATAGTCTGCCCCTCTACACAGAATCCTGGCTGCGCTCTTAATCCTAAGCCTAAATGAGAAAGACGAGAAGTGTAACTAGACTCGGAGTTCCAGATTAAAGTTAAGCAGTATTTCATATTAATCGTTTCAGCATATATTCATAGTACGATTGAATGAAAAATTTCCTACAACTTTAATAATAATTAATAAAAAAACAAGTACTTTTACGACCTTATATCTCCCAAGAAGACAGACGTACAAAAACATCCATGATTAGCCGAATGTACTTAATCCCTCATTGTGATAACAAAGCTAGCGCCAAAAAGTCACTTACCCGACCCAGGGTCGCAACATTTTTTTTTTATCGAAAAAATGAAAATTAGATATTTTTTTAAATGCAAGATCCGGGAATCGAACTCGGAACTACGAAAAAGCCAACACCGAATCACTGTAACACAGAGGTGCCTTAATCAATTCTGAAAAAAACGTTATCAGTACAAAATCTGCCCAGCTAAGTTAATTTTCTTTTCAATTCATAAAACTCAAGCAAAAATATTCTAATTTAAAGTAAAATTGATTACTAAATTCTTGCAAAAAACGTAAATCTTTAATTACTCATCTCAACAAAAACATTCTCCAAGTTTTTGCAGCGTCATCATCCTGAAAAAATTTTAATGAAGCCATTTTAGCCGAAGCCGGTTACACAAGATTACATTTTTGAGAAATTACTTTTTCAAAACTTTTGAATACCTCATTTTGTCCCTTTTTCGTATTCATGGAAAGTAAAGCAAACTAAAGATAATGTTATTTGTTAAGAGTAATAACTTTTTAGTTTTGTGACTTTGTAAAAAAATGTTTCTTTTGTAGCAGTATTTTAAGCTTTCCTTCTTTAATATTTATCCTTAACCAAGTAAACACGTTATTATTCAAAAGTATTTAAATTTAAACAAAATTGCGATTGACATTCTTTCATTTCATTGAATATCTTAGGTGATATTTATATTAGGTTTTCAGAAAAACTTGTAACAAAGTGATGGGGTAGGTCCGCGCGCCAATGTGATGTATTACATTCTAATACAGTTCAAACTTCCAACTATCGCTAAAAACACAAAATATAATAAAATATTTACTAGTATTGCTCACTAGTAAATAAAAGTAATAACATTCTTTTCTTTCACAGCATAAATATCATCAACGTTTCCCCGTGTTGGTCCGGGCTTCTTTGTAGAATAGACCATCTGCCTTCCTTGTCAGGCAGCTCGTAAAAGGCGAGCATAGGCTTACTATCACTAACACCGTGACATCTGACTAGGTGGTACAGTTTCGCAGCGACTCACCCGGATTGGTACCACCGCCTTACCTATTCCTGCCGCCATAATGTCATGACGTGTTCCGGTCCGGAGGGTAAGGTAGCCGGTACACTTACTTTTGCTCGAGGCCTAACATCTTGACTTCAGGTTGGTAACGCACCATTAACACCTTTGGTGTCTCTGGGCGTCGTGAATTTCTTACCCTCAGGAAATCCGCCTGCTTGTTTGCCTTCCTATAACATAAAAAAAAATTTTGTTGAAGTTGTGACTAGGCTTTGCTCAATGAGCGTACAGGGCCGCTTTGCATCAGGAGTCCGGTGCGGTCACCTAACCGCAACTTATCGCCGCCAATGGCTATTTGATCAATGAAATAGTAATTTCAAATATTTTTGGAACGAAGTTCCTTACGGCAGGCTTGGAGGAGGAGGCAAAATTCCTTTGATTTTGCTGCACGACTAAACTGAAAAAAATGTGGTAGTAAAAACCCTAAGAAAAAACCATGGAATAAAATCGTTAAATGTGACTCTTTCTCCCTCACCCGACCCCGCCTATTCATAGTATATACCAGGGGTGGGCAAATTCTTT
Organism: Calephelis nemesis; assembly: GCA_002245505.1. Lineage (NCBI taxonomy): Eukaryota > Metazoa > Arthropoda > Insecta > Lepidoptera > Riodinidae > Calephelis > Calephelis nemesis. Next base: position 88,377 of record NJDD01007014.1, read on the forward strand.
TGACCGCGGGCCGGTAAATTAAAAAAAAATCTAGTGGCGGGTCAGTAATTTATAATTAATCTTGAGGCGGGCCGGTCTTAACACCTAAAAATACGAGTAGCATTAAATATAACGATTATAAAACGTTAAAGATAAAATAAGGCATTTTTTTTATTATTTTACCATCCTTTATTAAAACAAAATCTATTTATGAAATCTTAACATATGAAATACGCAATATATACTCGTATGTTTGAAGTATCGATTCAGTATCTTATTTGTTCAAATTTCAATAGTCTTTTAACATTTCGACCATTAATTTTTTTAAGGAGGTTCATATTTTTTCTGAAAAAAAACCCTCGGCGGGCCGGATTAAAACCTCTCAAGGGCCGGATCCGGCCCGCGGGCCGTAATTTGCCCACCCCTGGTATATACTGATGCATTTTGTCGATTCTACATTAGCCGAAGAAACTTCGTTCCTACCTGGTGTAACACGACACCATTTATATTTATACTCTTAGTTAAGTAACATATAGCTCTTTGATAAATCCTATTAAAACACTACTTTACATACTACACGTTTGCCCTTGTCAAGAGTCGAGGTCAGCTTTGTGAACTTTGTAGCCAAGATAGCTAACCACTTTACTATTGGGACTATACTAGCCGCGACTTCGTCAGTGTAGAACTGCTTTTCATACAAAGTTTCAAAAAACAGTTTCCAAAGGATAATCACTTGGGGGCTGATTTTTGAAAAAAAAAAAATAATGTGTTTGAACTCGGGTCGCTTAGAAATTAATGCATATACATTTTAAGTTTTGTCGAAATATGTCCCACGGTTTAGCCATAAAACCATATCCAAGAGACAGACAGACTTTCGCATTCATAACATCACTAGCTGTTTACCCGCGACTTCGTCAGCGTTGACTAAATTTTTATACAAACTTTTGTTCTCCCACAATAGTCCCTGAAGGTTACTATTATTATTTACTAGCCGACCTACGCGAACTTCGTTCCGCCCGTTCAATTTGTATGGGTAAATTAAAATGTTGTTTTCCCCGTTTCCTCACAATCGAATAAGATAAAAAGTAAGTCCTTCTCTCGGTTCTAAGCTACCTCCCCACATACATATTTCAAGATTAATCGGTTCAGCAATTCTTGAGTTATAAGTAGTGTAACTAACACCACTTTCTTTTATATATATATAGATTATACAATATAAACACAAATATAAGATACAGAATAAAAATATTGCAAAAAAATTTACAAATGGCGCTCTTATAGCTCAAAGCAATCTCCAAAAAAAATTAGCAGACAAGCAGAAATACAGGAAATTGAAGAATTACAAAATAAAATTACAGGTAAGATTAAGTTGATTTAAAAAAAATGCCTAAATTTGAATTCGGATTTGTAACTATATGCATAAATTTTATCAAAATCAGTTGAACGATTGAGCCGCGAAAGCACAAAAGATAGACAGGCTTTTGCATTTATAATATTAGTATGGATTGTATATTAAGTATGCATTTATGGCTCCCATCAACGAAATGAATGTAACCACAAAAATTCCAGTATCTTATAAAATTGTTCTCTGGAGAAATTTTCGTGGAATGAAAGGAGTCTTTGTATTGGAAAAATTTGTTCTGGCTTATTTACACTGAGCTCCATCTGGATGAGTGTTCCCTTGGAAAGGAATTCAGGACAGCATTATTATTTGTAACGTTTTCAGTGATAGGTATGCATTGAGGGATTTTTTACACGACAGTTCATAAAAGTGTAGTGTTTTCGTGGTTCATACCTGTAAGTTTCTTTATTTTGCTATAATTTTCAAATGGTTCAATATATTCTCAACTTTCGTATATAAACTCGTGTTGGTCCAGGCTCCTTTGCACAATATACCATCTGCCTTACTGCCAGGCAGCTGTTAAAAGGCGAGCATAGACTTACCGTCACTAACACCGTGACATCTGACTAGATGGTAGCAGCGACTCGCCCGGATTGGTACCACCGCTTTACCTATTCCTGCAGCCATAACGTCATGACGTGTACCGGTTCGAAGGGTAAGGTAGCTGGTAAACATACTTTTGCTCGATGCCTAACACCCCTGCTTCAGGTTGGCAACGCACCATTACCACATTTGGTGTCTCTAGGCGGCGTGAATTTCTTACCACCAGGAATAAAACATACTATACTAATATAAATATTATATATACAATAATCCGTGATAATATATCAATAGTCCAGTAAAAAGTTACATGAAACCAT
>NJDD01007014.1:90772-115411 GCA_002245505.1 Calephelis nemesis
ATATATACAATAATCCGTGATAATATATCAAAGTTATTTCTTAAAGGTACTTGTACAAGCCTTTGACTGTTGTATGTTATTCGAAAAGTTTTATTAATCAAGGATTTGTTTCGAATGTCAAAATAAATACATAAAGTAGCTTTCCTTAACTAGTATACGTATCTAAGTATGTAAAATATGTAATATATAAACATAATTTAAAACAATATTGTTTATAAGTCGCTCTACGTATTGAAACTCAACTAAAAAAAAATAAAAAAACGCTCCGAAACTTAAAATATTAGTAAAGAGTAAAATTAATGCCTATTGATCAGTGTGTGTTCTTTGTCCATCACTGATAAGGTGCTCGACAAATTTTGATTTAGTCACTAATTAAAGACAACTTTCGCATTCAAGCAATCTGGGTATAGCTTAGTATAACGGATATGTTTTATGGGATAAGTAGCGAACAAGTGTTTGGCTCTGTTATTAGTGAGAAACAACCGTAGCCTATAGACCATATATGTTACAGGTGCGTCATTTTCCTGTGGCCGAGCTGTTAAGCCATATGAACTTTAAAAATTTGAATAGAAAAGGTAAATAATAGAAAACCAAAATTTCAAAAATTATTGAACTATGTCAGCCAATTTTCATTAGAATTAGTTAAACCAGGGATTCCCTAACTTATATGTACTGTGACGTGCCCTTAAGACGTGCTATTTTTTAACGACGCCCCTTAACCCACTCAGTATCAGAGGGGCTCCTCCAGATCAAATACTTACCATTTATAGTACAAGCCTTATTTTTAACAGCTCCTTTTGACTTAGCTCCCACCCCATGGTCCAAAATATAATTACCAGTTGTAATAAGTACAAGTTTAGTAATTTGTTCCTAAACTCGGATAACTCAATCTACTCGATAATATTAACACGCGACGCCCCTGGGACACATAGTTTGCGAAACTCTGAGTTAAACCATTCTTGCGCCAAGGAGTAACATCTGCCTATACATATATGTAGAACAGTGGTAACCTTAACTTTCTTTGTTACAGATGCGAGGACTTATATTTCCAGTATTACTGCTGACTACAGTAACGCTATCTTTAAGTGATGTACTCCCAATAATTGTAAACGAACCAGATTCAGATCCTATGGAAGACCAAATCTATGACAATACGTTGAATAACATACAAGATAAGAATCCGAATATATATTATGAATTTCTAATCGGATCAGCCAAGAATGATAAAACGAAATCACAGCAAAGATCACCAAAGAAGGCCAATAAAAAAGATATTAACGATATTTACAATGAAGACAATTACAGTGATGAAGGTTATAGAAAAAAACAATGGCATAACTATCCAAGACAACTAGATCGTCTCCATAGTAATCCTCATTCCTCACAACGCAAAAAAACTGACTCGGAATTTGAAGAAGCAGATACTATTAAAAGAACTGACGATGCTGCTAATGATATTTACCAATATAGTGATGAAAACATTGATAGAGATGACATTGATGCAGTTGCAGTCCCTTTACTTATTCTTAAGATACGATTGGCATTTTTGGATAACGATTTTCAAGATATCGATAACAAAGAATATACTGATTTGGTACCAATCATTCGAACAAATACCAAATACCATAGAAATGAAGACAATGATTACGCAAACAAAATGGAACCAGAAGTAATTGCTAAAAATGGAAGACAAAAGAGATACAAACCAAAAATTGCAAATTTGGGTAAGTTTTGACATTTGGTAATTAAATAAGTTTTAATTAAGGTATTTCTAACACATGTCTTATAACTATAAATAATTGGTGGTGATTCTGCTGTTCATAAACTAAACTCATTTTAGATAAATGCTATCTTTTTCAAATGAAACAAAAATAAAAGTGATGTAAGAGTTTAGACGTGTCAGATTAGTCTGAACTTATCAAATCTCGACGTTTTTAAACAACGTTTTCCGAGTGACAGATTAAACGTTTGCAGAAATTATATGTATAAACTAATCTGACAGCATTAAAAGTATTATGTCTCTTTCTATTACATTCGTTGAAAGAAGATAGCGATAATTTAAATATAGTTTAGTGGATACGCAACAAAATTATCATGTGTAATAATAACTTTAATTTATAAAACGTCATTTAAGAATTTCATGTTAGTGTGTTTGGTTATTAAATAAGTTTTAATTACAAATGAGAATATCAGTGTAAAGTTTTTCCAGTTGGAGGCTGATTAAGTATCTCAGTGGCCAACTCAATATGGAAAAGTGTACATCAAATAGCTGAGTTTGAGTTTACTATCTCTATTGTATTTCTGTTGGTACAGGTACACTTTTCCAGTTTGAGTTGGCAACTGAGATACATAATCAGCAGCCTCAAAATGGAAAAGTGTACATCAAATATCAAATAGCAAATAGCTGTCAAATGACATCATTTGAGTTTGTTATCTCTATTGTATTTCTGTTGGTAACTGGATAGCAAATATAAAACACACAGTAGGTACACTTTTCCAGTTTGAGTTGCCAACTGAGATACATAATCAGCCCCCTGATCTTTATAACCATAAATAATGTCTTATCCTGGACGCGGAAACTAACTGAAAACATTTGTCAATACTTTTTTGGACATAAAACCTATCTGAATTATGTTTCTAAAACATATTTAATAACCCAGAACTTAAGTTGTGTGTCGATGAAATAATATGAACTTACAGGTTTTTTATAATATTGGAAGGCAAACAAGCAGATGGATTTCCTGACGGTAAGAAATTCAAGCCACCTAGAGACACCAAAGGTGGTAATGGTGCATTGCCAACCTGAGGCCGGGATGTTAGGCGTCGAGCAAAACTAAGTTTACCGGCTACCATACCCTCCAAATCGGAACACGTCATGACGTTATGGCGGCAGGGATAGGTAAGGCGGTGGTACCAAACCGGGTGAGTCGCTGCGAAACTCTACCACCTAGTCAGATGTCACGGTGTTAGTGAAGGTAAATCTGTGCTAGCCTTTTACTAGCTGCCTGGCAGGAAGGCAGGTGGTCTATTATGGAAAGGAGCCCGGACCAACACGGGGTTAAAGAGGTTGTATTTTCTAAAACCTTTGTTTATTTTAGACGGAGACCTCAATGAAAACAAAACGGTAAACAAAAGAATATTTTCACTATGGAGCCGATTGCAAAGTCTCTCTCACAAAGGACATGAATTGCAACATCGACGACATCTTTACGCTTTCTACGGCCTACCAGACGACGGCAGCGGCACCCTCACTGCGGAAACCAGAGCTACTCTCATACGTCCACCAGGATCACCTTTGCGATGGGGATAGATACAACCTGTGACTCCATCTGGAACAGTTATCGAAATCTAATACATGGAAGATCTAGAATCAATAATCATTATTTTATTTATAAGTATCCGAGTCCACAGTAATCGTCTTTGGTCAGGCTTCATTCGCACTTCTTAAAATAATAATACTAAAATTCAAAACTTCAAAAACCTATTTGTAAAGCAGCCAAAAACTATCCCCATTATGTCAGCTGCAAAAAAAACGCATTAAAATCGGTCCCTCAGTTCAAAAATTATGATGCCACAGATAGACACACAAACGCACACACACACACACACACACACACACACACACACACACACTCACACACACACACACGTCAAACTTATAACATGTTTCCGTCGAGGTTTAAAAAAAATCAGGACGCATTCGAAAGTGTGAACACAGAGCAGCTTTAATTTCTAGAGCCCTTACTATATTATGTATAAAAAATTAGACACATACTGTAATTTTTGAAAATCGTAGAATGACCGGAAAGTTTTTCAGTATTTTCTTGATTAAAAAAAGCATCTTTACGCCCATATAACACACTAAATGCCACAATGTGTTAGGTGGCAAGCCTATCGCCAACCGGGCACATTTCCAATCCCGAGCAACATTTTTTTTAATTACAAAATTGGAAAAATCCAATTTTCCGTTTGTTGCCCGACCCGGGATTCGAACCCGGGACCTCATTTAGTCAGAGTCTATCTTCTAAGGAACAATACAATATTATATCATGTTATTACGACTGTTTTATTTAAACGCATATCTGAAGGACTATCACTATGAGACACTAAACATTTCAGCCGATTTGAGCGACGTTGATTTTTAACCGACTTTTAAGGAGGAAGAGGCTATAGGTACTACTAGTTCTCCGTAATTTGAGATCAGATTACAAAATAATATTTTCAATTTGAAAGAGCGTATTCCTGTCATGGCTATAGGCCACCAAGTTTGGATCTAATGATCTCTCACGGAAACCGAGGAAATTTTTTGGAAATCAATGTCGATTTTTGACAGTTTTTTTTGTGATTCAATCATTATCAATAAAAGTTTCGTGTTTTCGTTACAAAAACATGTGCTACGCTATATTCGTAGAACATACAGCAAAAATAATTATTATTAATGTTATAACTGTAGGCGCTACGAATCTATACATGAATACATTAATAAATTTCAAGAAAATAATTTCGTAGCAAAACTACTATATACGCTACGCTATATTCGTAGCGCATACAGCATTATCTTTTTATTAATAAATCATTAGAGTATGCTGCGCTACATCTCCGCTGTATTATACTATTTGTAGGATAAATAAATAATAGTGTTGCCAAGACGTGTGCAAGCACAATTTGGAGGTTGATAATAATTGTACTCGTATCTACTTAAAACGTCAGCATTAAGCAATCAGTAAATAGTTGCTGTCATTAACTTTAAGCTTTTCGTCCCACAAAATACGTTATAGCGGAATTGGCATTTAAAAAAGGTCTACACTATTTATTCGATTTCGATAGAAGTTCCAACTGGCTCTTCCGGCATCCTTAGAGCAGATTGTATATTTTTGAGCAACAGAGAAAAAGGCTGGGTCAAACAAACTGTAAAATAGAATAAGCTTTTAGAAGTAGCCACATGACCAACCAGACTATAATTTAAATTATAATTCTTATGGAAAATATAAATATACAATTATACAAAAATATATAAAGTATGTTTCTTCTTGTTAACTTAGTAGGCGTCAATATGAAGCTGAATAAAACAATAATGTGACTATCATTTTATATTATTATTCAAATTATTATATTTCATGTGAAAGTCTTAGGGTATTGCGCAAACAATTTATTATGTTAAAATGTAAATTGTAAACGAGTCGGTATTAGGCAGTAGCTTTACGATCTAATAATTTACAAATTTGCATTAATAAATCCTAACTCTCATAAAATATTCAGTATCAATATCATATTTAGTACAAATGTTATTTACAACAAAATAGGGACTCTCTATTTTCGATAGCAAAGTTTTGTTTCCAGTACAAGAGTATTTTTAAAATTGTACTTTCCAAAATAAGAAAAAACACGTAGATTGGCAGTGTGTAAGTTTTAAAAAGTATATGTTTTTTAATAATATTTTCTAATTGGCGTAAACAAAACTGTTGAATTTGGTATGTACCTAACTGTTATACACTCTGATAATGAACACAATGTTTTCTATTTTAAAAATACCTAAAAATTTTATTTCATTTTAGTTTATGCAATGTACCTATTCGAAGATTGTGTAAGTACACTTATTTTTTTAGGAACAGGGGCCTCACCATGAACGCTTACAGCAGTATTATTTCCATCTTGCTAAATGTCCGCCAGTAGAAGCAACTTTATGAAATAAGTCATAAGATTGACTTTCTCCAATGACAATAAGTATTTCTGAAGTAATACTGTTTTATGAACTTATGGATAAAAGGGGGTTTCCTGTTCTAGTTATATAAATGTCAAGAAGTTTTATATACTTATTAGCATTTTTTTATTATTTATATTTACAAATTAAGCTTTATTAATATATTAATAAATTATTTTAACAAACAGACTAAAGAACTCCAAGATCTAAGTTGACATTATGCATTATTTATTTTTACACAAAGTGACAATGTAGACATGCACACTTAGACTAACACCTAGGCGACAGGACAGAGACATATCTATAACATCTATGGTGTCTGTAGACATATGTCACGTAACATCTAAAGAGCTACTATAATGAAATAAAGTACTCGTATTACGTTAACTCAAACCTTAGAGTACTTTAGTTTACGTTTATTTAAAAGACAGTTAAAAGTTCAAAAGAAAGTTACTCATAATTTACAATGTTCTGTCTACTAAAAAAGAGCGTATAAAATATAGTAAGTAACAAAAAATAGACAAAAATGTAGGTATATATAAATCGCCTCAGAAGTTGATGTCCCTAATTTCTATGTTTTTGTTGCAAAATGAAATCGTGATATCTATAAACTTAGATGAGGTTAGATTTAGATAGAGTGATTACAGAGGTCATAGCACAATCATCAACAAGGCTGTAAACCGCCTGTCTCTACATCAAACACAGACCGAATAAAAGATAGTGCATACTAGAGCAAAGCGCAGGGCGTCAGGCCAAACCGCAGCGCACCGACAAAAGTTGCTCTGGGGGGTTAGAATGAACACCGTCGTCTTGACACGAACGTTTCGTTTCGGGCCGCTTATAAATGTCAAACTCAAAAAGCGTAGAACGTTCGTGCCAAACAAAACATGACGTCGGCGATAGACGTTAGACGTCTGACAATTGACAAATAACAAATTTGATATTGACGTGTTTTAAGTCGTGTCGTCAGGGGGGTTAGAATGTACACTTTCGTCTCGGCGCGATCGCGTCGTTTCGCTTGGACAATGCGTTTCGTTTCAAAACGTTATCGTTTTTTATAAAGCTAGAACAATCATAACTTGAAGCGATATCGTGTAAACAAAGAGTAATGACCGAATTTTTATGAAAAAACAAAATTTTGTCTATGACGACACGACTTAAAACACGTCATTATCAAATTTATTTGTCAATTGTCAGACGTCTATCGTCTATCGCCGACGTCACGTTTTGTTTGGCACAAACGTTCTACGCTTTTTGAGTTTGACATTTATAAGCGGCCCGAAACGAACGTTCGTTTCAAGACGACGGTGGTTCATTCTAACCCCCCGGTGCTGAATCGTCGAACGTTGCTGTTGCACGTTAGGCAGATCCGACAACAAACTTCACTTTGTCTGCCTATTGATTAAGGGTGATGTCAAACAAAATTATAAAGCAATAAACGTAAAATAAACTAACTGCGTCAATAAAATATAGGGTTTTTCAATTGGCGCGGGTAGATTTTGACGGCCTGTGGTGGCCATTTTGTTTTGGTGACATCTGTCAAATCTTTTGTTTATTATTCAGTTACATATGTCAAATCATCATGGCAAGATACGAAGTATCTCTAAGTAATCTGTGATGGCGAGTTACACGATTAAACAGCACGTTCAAATGTGAAAACTTTATAATCAAAATCAGTGTTATGTGTTATGTATGTATGTAGTGTAATGATTTGGCATAAGTAACTGAATAATAAACAAAAGATTTGACAGATACCACGAAAACAAAAAGGCCACCACATGCCGTCAAAATCTACCCGCGCCAATTAAAAAACCCTATAGTGTGCATTAGTAACTGAGCTCGGGGAGTGCAAAAGTTTAGAAAGACCAACCCCGTTAAGAAAAGTCCGCTCGAATTTTGTGCGTATTGCTTCATAAAAAAGTAAAATCTATAAATGCGATACGCTTTAGTACGCCCGATCCTTTACATATATGTAGTATATAATTTCGTTGCGGGATTTAACATTACATTTTTAAAGTCTGACTGACTGAGTCTGAGTCTGACTGACAGAAAGGTTCAGACTAACGCGGCGTGACAATTGCCTTGCTGATAGGTGTGTGAAAACCTCATAACTTCCATAATATTATATTCCTGTAACCTCTAGCTTATACTAGTATTTACTGTATGATGTACTTATACATATTAAAATATCATACCATATGTAAATAAACCACCATGTTTATCAGGCGATATTGTTTTATTTAAAGAAATATTTTTGTTTATGTTGTTGACAAGGTCATTCCAAATTAGGTGTTAAAATTTAGACATGTTCTCACAAAAAATCGTGACATACACAGACTAGTTAAAGAGAGCTAACTACACGTTCGTGAATGACTTTGGATTTTTCACATTATGTTTTGTCATTTGTCTTATTTCACATTGACTGACTTTTCTATTTTATTAAAACCAGAGAATGACTGAACGGATAAATGGATGCGTCTTTACGATTGATCTCTAAGTATATGGACATGAAATAGGTACCTACACAAAAGCCTGCCATTGGCTACTAAATATGGCAGCCGTTTTGACATTATAAGACTGTCCAGAAAAAGTAGAGTAAAGATATGATCTATTACTGACGATTGATAGTTAAGTTTAGGTAAAAGATAAGAATTATTATTTACCTACCGAATGAAATTGAGCATTGACAAAAATGTAGTTATTTCTTTCGGCGTACATAACATCAACATTTGTTAAAAAGAGACAAAGAGATGTTGTTATGTTATAGGTATGTCGATTCCAATGGTATTTATACAACTACATTTGCTATAGAACATTGATGCACTTCTTTATACATACATATATTCCTATTTCTATGTTTCCGGATAGTTTTTTTAATGGAAGAATTAATTAATTCGATTTGGAGTTAATCAAATGAGGTTTTTATGTAAATATTTTTTTAGATGTTAGGTACTGAATCGTGGCCAAAACTTAGAATACCTACTTTGGACAGACCTTATATAGGTAGATACACAAGAGACTGTTTACCTGATAATGGCCTCCTTCCAAACCGGAACTTGACAGTGGCCTACATTATGACAGCAGAAATAAGTTAGACGGCGATATCAATTCAGGTGAATTTTTTGTACAACTCACCCATATATTACCAAGAGTATCTATTATATAAGATAAGCATTATAAGGAAGTTCTTATTTCAGCAACTTGCCTAGGTAGGGATCCACCGCCTTACCTTTTCCGTAATCCTGCGACATAACGACTCGTTCATATTCCTGTCCAAAGGGTAGGTAGCCGGTAAACTTGCACAACAGGCCTAACATCCTGATATAAAGACAGCGACACACTTGTAACATCCAGTTACTCGTACGGTGTCTAATACAAGCCACTGTTGTCTTATCAGGATTTATTTCGTGTGGGATATCAAATATAAGGGCTTGATTTAAGCATTTCAAATCCTTTTTTTATTGAAGTTATATTTCTTTTGGCGTGTTAGGAAAAAATGATGATTGTAATTTTTTACGATGCGCGCGCACACCGTCACGAAAAACCGACATGATAAAGTTAGCTATAGATAACATTTTAGTTTTTCAAAAAAAGGTACCAACAAAGTAAAAGTAATTTCTATGGTTAATGTTATTATGTCTACAAATGTAAAATAAGGCAAAAGATAAAATTTTTAAAAAGATTTTTATCTTATTACGCCGAAGAAGTATAACTTCTAACGCGTGTACATATCTACACACACAATTTTTTTCCTGTTGTAAGTACACAATTTTTTTTTATTAATAGGCAAAAAAGAAATATGTTGTGTTGAATACTAATAACAATTACATTGACAAAGACAACGATACGATAGTTGATGATATTAACTGTGAAGATGACAGCTGCGATGATATTGTTTGTGACGATGTCGTGTCAATGTCGTGATGATATCGTGACGATGTCTTGACTAGCTGCGTCGGTTTGTGATATTGTGACATTGTCTTGACAGTGATGGAGAAGACGATCTCATGACTATGTCTCGAACATGTTGTAATCGTGTCGTCTGCAGTTTTGGTAATAGTGTTTGTGGCAATTTTTTGAGACGTGTTCAAGACTGTGACCAGACCATATTTTGGTATCAAAGAATCATTAAAATAAATCGCGTTGTCATCGCATAACGCCCTAACGGATGGATAAATTTTGCTATATTTTTGGCGTTGGTTATTATCAGAAGGAAAAACCGGAAAAATAGTCGGGAAAACTGAAAGAAACAAAGAATACTTACTATTCGCTTGTTTGGCTAGTGTGATGTAGGTTTGATTACATTTGTTCATTTAGAATCACCTGATGTGCATTTGACATGACCAACCTTTTTTTTTTTCTTTAGGTTTTGGCATTCAACAAAGCATTCACGCTAGTATTATGTCAAGTAGACATTTGCATCAAATTCACTAAAATTGGGATTCAATAATTATAATTAGTCATAAGTCGTCAATAAGTCATGTGAGGGTCTTGGGTAAAGCGGTGGCCTCATTACTCAAGCTCATAGTTCTGTGCTTATCCCAACGTTATTGTATGGAAGCGAGAGTTAGATATGTCAGAAAGAGCATGAAAGAGGGATAAATGCGGTCGAAATGAGAGCACTATGGAAAATCTGTGGTGTGACGCTCCCTGACCGCATTTGTAACAGTGAGATAAAAAGAAAGAGTGGGATTGAAAGAAAGTGTTGGTGTTAAAATGCGAAAGGGCATGCTCCGCTGGTTCGGTCATGTGGAAAGAATGACAGATGAAAGATTGACAAAACAGATATACAATGCGAATATGGATGGATGTAGGTACCCGGGGAGACCAAGGCTGACATTTCACGATCAGATCAATCGGATATTATCCGAGGGTGGTGTCAAGAGTCTCCGAAACCGGCGTGTTTGTATGAAAAGGGTAATGAATGTGAAGGAAGCTAGACAGGTTTGTCAGGATCGTGAGGTCTGGCACTCGATACTCTCTGCCGACCCCGTAAGGGAATTAGCGTGAAGATATGTATGTATGTATAAAGTGAGATTTGGCGGCAACGAGGAAATACACGATACGATAATTTCTTCATGATTATTTCATTTGTGCACTTTCATTGTACAAAATGTTAGCATAATTGACTAATTTCACTCAAAATAAATTATATAATATAATAAACATTTAAGTAATATGATATATATAATATTTTCTTCCAAAACTCATGACCAACCTTACAAATTAAAACATCATCATCATCAGTCGGAGGACGTCCACTGCTGGACATAGGCCTCCCACAAAGAGAGCGCCACAAGTCACGGTCACCATCCGCTTGTATCCAGCGACTCCCCGTGTTTTTGACCAGGTCATCAGTCCACCGGGTGGGAGGTCGTCCAACACGGTCCAACGTCCAGCACGGGCCTCCGGTGCGGGGCCGCCACTCGAGAACCTTTCTTCCCCAGCGGTTGTCGGTTCTGCGAGCAATGTGGCCTGTCCCATTGCCACTTCAGCTTGCTAACTCTCTGAACTATGTCGGTTACTCTCGTTCTCTTGCAGAACACCGAATTACGTTCATATTTTGCAGAGAAATACCGAGCATAGCTCTCTCCATAGCACGCTGAGCGACTCTTAGCTTATTTAAGAGGTCCACATTTAACGCCCAAGTCTCAGCTCCATATGTCATCACTGGTAACACACACTGGTCGAAAACTTTTGACTTTAGGCTCTGCGGTAATTTGGATAAAAAGATACCCTTTAGCATTACGAACGCTGCCCATCTTAGTTGGATGTTTGAGTTAGACGTCCAAGTCTTCCAGCGATTCCGCCATGACCGCGATATCGTCTGCAAATCGAAAGGTGAGTGATGTACCTACTCGCCATTGACATTGATGCAGCAGTGAACAGTTTCGGAGAAATAACGTCTCCCTGTCTCACACCTTTCTGTAACTGGATCGGTTTAGAGCTCTGATCCTGTAGTCAGACCGGCATAGTGGCTTTTTCAATAACAAATAAAAACATTGAATTTCAAATCTCAATTTGTAGAAAAACGCGTAAAAAATATACAGACCTCCTTTTTAGAGTCTCTCACAAATGTATTTCAAATCATAATATCTTATTATGTACACTGTTCCTCATTGTAGAAATAAATTGATAGGTACACCTGATTTTAGGAGTTTTGATAGACCTCTTATTAAATTTTTATTTTGTGATCGAGGTTAAAACTGGAAAATCAACTCCATATTTGAACTCACTGCAGCAATAGAAAGTTATGTATTTCATCATTTACTCACTACAAAGCACTTAAACGATGGCTTTGCACAAACTTTGTTACCATTCGTACTTGTATCAAAGGAACGGTCTCTGATAAAATGTTTGAATTACTTACATAAAGATCTATTGGTTCTACTAGATTATGCTTACCTACCTATTAGAAATTCCACTTTTGAAAGAAATTAGTGATGTTGAACTTTAAAGGATTACTTAATAGAAAATGTATCAATATCGATACACTACTTTTTTTCTGAACAGTCATAGTAATGTCAAAACGGCAGAAATATTTTGTTTTTATGGCAGGTTTTTTCCGTAGACCGTACCTATATCATGTACCTACATAGAGGTCAATGGTATTTCTTTACTGAACCCTAAAATAATAAATAGGTAGGTACTAACGTAAATGAATTGGCGATTATTTTGGCACTCAGTTGTCAAAAATCAAGGTCACCGTTCGTTATTACCAATTATCAGTAGTAATGCCAGAATATCACTTTTATAACATTTTATGTTCCTTTTGACACTCATATGTTACCTTCATGTTACACAACTCAACGTGTTACATTTTTGTTAGTATTGGAATAAATTCAAATAATAATTATGTATTTTCCAATGAATAAAAAAAATCGCGTGTTAAATCAAAGTCAATAAAGATGCTGGTACATCTTGCTCAAGATTCACAAAATGAATGTCAAATTCAATTTTTTCATTATACTGATGGAGTTTGTACAAATAGCACTATTTTACTTGTCAATTAATAAGTTGAGTCTGGCGCCAATTCTATTGTAGTATTTCTGACCCTCGTATTCATTTGGCGTTGTGCCTAGCTCACGGAAGATTATTTAAGGGCAACCAATCCCAAAGAACCCTTCTAGATTCGTCCAAAATAATGCCAGAATTGCATTGGCCAGAAGAACATCGCGATCTCTGGAAGAAAACCAACTTGTAAGTAATTAATTACAGTTCACTTTTCGTCGCAGTTGCTTAGCTGATGATCTACGAGTACTAGTTTACTTGACGCACCGGTTGGCTCAAGCTATCTTAGCAAGGGGAAAATGTTGGCTATTATTTAAAAACATAGCGAACGCCTTTGATCGGGTGTGGTACAAGGCAGAACTTTCCTAAAACCTGTGCAACATATTCTAAAATTCCAAGCATGTTAATGCGGGTGATCTTTTGCGTTTTTTATAAAATTCTAATTCTTGCTCTAAGGCCAGCAAAGCACAGATTGAACTTCACGAAAACACAAGTTTGGCATGTTTTCCTCTAAAATGTCTCCACTATAGTTTCTCGTCGATTTGAAAGCATTTAAGCTCTAGCTGACCCAGCCAATATTGAAACACTGGGTGTTTCAAGCGATGTTCATTTTTATCGGCAGCTATGTATTTGAAATACTATAAGCAGTATTACTATTGTTTTGCTGACCACCTAGTTGGTCGAGAGGTAAGCGTACACGTCTAATGTTAGATTTGGTTAGCTCCATTTCGATACCGACGGGGCGGGCATTCGTGTTATGAACATTTGGATGTCTGTGTTAGGTCAGGGTTTGTTTTTTTAATTTATACTGGTGGCTGTGTAAGTATTTCTATACGTAATTTTCATGATTTGTCCAAGGACACTTATTGTTATATTTGTACATAAAATAATGTAATGTTACTTTTCTCATGAAAATATCACTTGACAAGCTGTCTGTTAATTTTACCTATCTGCTACTGGCAACACAAAATTTATCACACTAGGTTCAATGTCAATAATTGACAGTTGTTTGTTGATAAACAAATCTTGAAATTATCTCATTTTACTCGTACCTTTCGAGGAATCTTCGAATGATAAAAATTGAAATATAAATGATAGTATATCAAGATAACTCGATCATTCCACGGAAAATAAAATTTGAAGAAAACTGAATAAGGAAAACTGAAAACTAAAAATGGTAAGTTTTACTCATTACTTAACTTAAAATTTCAATTATATTACTTTTTATTTGAAAATTTAATAATATTGCGCTTACCTTATTTGGCTACGCTTACCTTCCTCGTGTTGGTCCGGGCTCCTTTGCAGAATAGACCATCTGCCTTCCTGCCAGGCAGCTCGTAAAAGGCGATCACAGGCTTACCGTCACTAACACCGTTACTTCTGACTAGGTGGTAGAGTTTCGCAGCGACTGACCCGGATTGGTACCACCGCCTTACTTATTCCTGCCGCCATAACGTCATAACGTGTTTCGGTTTGGAGGGTAAGGTAGCCGGTAAACTTACTTTTGCTCGAGGCCTAACATCCCGGCCTTAGGTTGGCAACGCACCATTTTCACCTTTGGTGTCTCTAGGCGGCGTGAATTTCTTTCCATCAGGAAATCTGTCTGCTTGTTTGCCTTCCAATATCATAAAAAAAAATGTAGCGAGATACATGAGCAATGATTTTAATAGTTGCTAAGAATAATAACATAAATAATACGGAAACTGATGATAATGTGTATGATAGTAATTATTGTTACTATTTAATAGTATATATATACTATGTATATAGTATACAATATACAAACAATGTTTACTATTTTGTCCTTCAGTTTATGAAGTCATTTAAATAAGCTTAAAATGCCAGTTAAGCCGTGGACTAGCCATACTAGGATTCCATACATTCCCTGTCCTTGGAATAAATTTCTCAAATATTAAAAGGAAACATTATTAAAGGACTTTTACCTTTAATATGTGTAGATAATAAAATGATTATTTATTTTTTTCACCACAAACGGCTTACTAATGCTTGATTGCCTTCATTTTGATTTTGATTCTTACATACTTAAATTATAATACATTAAAATACAATAATAAATATAAATAGTAATCCGCAGTAAAGTATAGCTAACATTCACTACATAAATTTTAATTATTTAATAAGACTCTATACTTATTGCTACGTCTCCTCACTTACAACACACAGTAAATCAGATATGGAACCAGGTTTGAGCAGTGTCAGATTCTTATTTCTTTCAATTCCACTATTCTTTGTCCACTTACTGATATGAGTGATGAATTACTGTCTTAATATTTAAATTTTTCTAGTGTTTTTATATTTCATGTACATGATTTGAAAATATCTACAACACCCATCTCCTTTATGATAAGCTTATACACTTTTCTTGGTCACATATTTGTATGACTGTGTAAGTTTATTAAAATTACAAAATGTTGCATATTCGAATAGCGACTTAAATTATGTACCTAAGTATCTTGTGTATTGATTTGACAGCTTGTAGGGAGGCTAGTTCCCTGTCAGGCTAATTATGGCACATTCTAACTACAGAAAACAAATTATTTACTCTGTTTGTAGCTATTCTTATATTGGATAATGAGACTGCCTCTGCATGCCCTTTGATAAATATTGTAATGGTAATTGGTAACAGTGTGTAATATTATATCTTTTGTTGGATAATAAAGTGTTGACTTACACTCATAGTACTAACATTAATCTGTAACTAATAGTTTGAGTGTCACTAATACACATGACCTTGGGGAAGAGGGAGTTAAACAATTTGTTAGGATTTGTACAGCAGCGCACACAATGATTTTAGGCACACACTTTAAATGTGCAGAATCCATAGAAACTTTCATTATGTTGTTCATGTTAGTTTACTTGCCTCAGTAGAAACATTAAAAAAATATTTGCTAAAAAACCAAATTGTGTTTTTTAGCTTAACTCTTTACAAAAAATAGTGTGGTTAAAGTTTAAAAAATTAAGAATACTCTATTTTTATATGAAATGGCTACTACCTACAAGTGACCGCTTTTTTACAGACTCAAATAACTTTATATAGCTACTGGACCTCATCTTGCTCGTGGAGGGTTCGAGCAGCCCTTCATGTAAAGAATATTCCTTTTATAGAAAAATTTATTGACATAGTAGAAGAAAAGCAACACCTGACAGAAGAGTTTCGAAAAATGAATCCTGCCCAAAAAGTACCAGTGCTGGTTATTGGTAAGTTTGATTTTTATTAGAACTAAGTATCCTAAACTAAACTAGAACTAAAAAACGTAACAAGACATTTTCTCGACACTATTTTGTAACAGTGGCATCTATCGATGCAAACTTAGCATCCATAAACTAATTTCTTATATTTTGAATAGATGGTGCTATTTACAATATGAGTATTTATGATATGAATCATAGCTTTTAACACGAGTATAGAAAAAAGTGTAAGATTTTTTCACGGCGTTTTTTTGTTCCACCTTAGGCGAGGATAGTAACGTTCTTGTTTAGGTAAGTTTACGTCTTGCTTTGCGGGCTGAGTACTCTGCTTGCCCACACAGTACGGTGATGTTAAAAAAAAACGCCAGGTATGTTGCTAACATAGCCATTAAAAAAAAAGTTGCTTCGATGACTTCGCTGATTTGATATTATCACCTTTTCTATTTGTATAATCCGTTACGAGATGACGCCAGAGCTCTTCTTAGTCGTGTTACGGTTTGGACAGGAACGTATTGAAATATTTAATACCTGAGTCTCAGGTTGATAATCAGTGTTACCTATTGTGTCTATAGACGACTTATATTTCAGATATTATAAAGTCTATAAAGTCTTCTGTTGCCAGAATATTTTACGGTCAAAATTGCTGAGGCAGTTTTTCCGAGGTGCTGAAATAAGGATAGCGCCCATTTGGGCGGCCCGGAACGGAGCGCGCGCAATAATCCGCCTACATCGCTTGCATACATTTTGTATGGAGCAACACCCACTGTGCCGGGGCGTAACGGCGCGGATTTTTCCGCAGCGGATTTCCGCGAGGCAACCCGCGTGCATTCCCCGATGTCACCAAAGAGAACGATATCCCTATTAAGAATAGACCACTAATTGCATTTTTATGTTAAAGTTTAGTATGAAAACTACTAGAGGCGCTACTTTCCATACCTGACGCTTTTAACGTCGCATCATCTCTCTATTTTTTTGCGTTATTTTTTGGTACTGAGCTACAAAAATCCGCCGATGCGATGCGGCCCGGCTCGCCTCATTGTACTTTGCAATGCGATCCTCCCCGTCAACGTTAAGCGCTATCCTATTAGCCGTCAAAAATTTCAAAAAAATAACGATTTAAGTTATTATTTTGCAATATTTTATAATTTGTCCGTGAGTAGAAGTCAAATATTCGACATATAGCATACTAGCAGCCCGCCCTCGCTTCGCTTCGGTTATTCAAGAATAAAAATCCTACTAATGCAAAAACATAAACTTACTATACACTAAAACCTTCCTCAAGAATTGTTCTATTGTTGAAAACCGAATTCATTCAGTGCTTTTCGAGTAAATCGCGAACAGACAGACAGACGCGGCGGGGAACTTTGTTTTATAATATGTATTGATATTCGACAGTGTACCTACTGTCGAATTTAGGCTATAATCGAATTCTCTATGTTTTATGTCCTTCTTGTTTCCAATTCGTTTCTAACAAGACTAATTGCATATTAGATTTCTTCTCCAATAATAACATTCTTGACGAAATAAATTTAAAGGAAAGTTTAATAAAATTACAAGCCTATTCTATAGAAACTTGAGACCCTAAATGCAGAGATTTATCATCTACCCACAATGCGTCCCAAAGGCAATTCCCGACGGCTACGAAAATGATGACTTATTTCTGAACATTCGCCTTACTATACAATGTTAAAGGACTTGAAAGGAAAACATATTGCTATGTGCACATATTAGATTACAAGTACTCCCTCGTGGTTTTACTCTTGCACCACTACAGGGTAGTAGTGGTCCCCTCTGCCAGAGAGAGGGGATTCAATTTTATTTATATATGCGATTTATCAATCGCAAATTTGCTGACTGGAAAAATGGTTTACGGTTAGGCTAGAGTATTTTTATATATAATATGATAGCTCGGAACTTTTTAACCGACTCAAAAAAGGAGATTAGACTAAATAGGCTTTACCACACAAAATTAGACGTCCGTTTAAGGCCCCATACTCAGTCAGCCAGAAGAGCCAATCACCGCGCTCCCCCGTTCCATGATTACTATGAACAATGGCGCTCTAAAGTAAACGTCTTAAGCGACAAATCACTATTTTTGACACTATAAAAGTAATTAAAAAAAAATTAAAAACTGAAACACTTTCTCTTTTAGGTATAGTACTTATCTATGTTTACCTTAAATCTGGTGTCGATATTTTCATATTTGAAGAAGGCATTTGCGTTTTGCTTTCAAAAAAGGGTTAACTTTTTGATTTTTTTCTATCGAGCAAAGTGAAATGAAACGTGTTTTGGAAACACTAGTCTAGTAAACCATATTCATGTTAATCTTGTGTATTTTTGTCAGCAAGATCCGTGATTGCTTTGTATGAAAAAAACAGTAAACTGCTGACGTATTTTAGCGTATATGGCCCCTTAACTAAACACTGTCTAATGTGGAGTCTAACATGTGGATGACGTTGCATCATGTTATCTAGCTTACTAAAACACGTGTTCAACGAATGTTTTTTTACGCGATCACGAACCGACTTTAATGGTTCTTTTTTGGAAATTCTAGGATGTTACCAATTGAATCTTGTGTGTGTATGTGTGTGTGTTTGTGTGCGTGTGTTTGTTTGTATGTGTGGGTGTGTGTGGGTGTATGGGTGGGTAGCATCATAACTTTCAAACGAATTTTGAATTTCGATCAGATTTTTTTGTTTGAAAACTGGCATGATCAAGATAGTTCTTAATTAACTACATAACATGTAGATTTTGTCGGGGGCTTATTAAACTTTTTCAATTTTAGATTTAGTTGGTGCGTTATCTCCTTTTTTACTTACAATTATAAATTACCATGTTAACCCTGCTACTGCTTCTGGATAATACTGACAATCTGAATGTTTATAGAGGACTATAGTGTTCCAAATTCAAAAATGCCAAAATGATTAAAACTCGGCGATGTTCAGTTATGTACTGTTCTTATTTCAACAACAGTTAGAACCTTCGGCTTGTAATACTTCAACTCTCTTGATCCGTATCCATTTTAATTGATATGCGTTTCGTTTGCTGTTAATTGGATCCCAGATTTTCCTGCAGCTGCAATTCAGACTACATCTGAGCACTAAACTTTATTTTCAATAATTAAAAAAATAATAACTGTGGTCTAGCGGTTCAGTTATTGTACTTTATTGCATAAGGTCCCGGGTTCGAATCCTTGGTCTGGCATCAAAAAGAATATTGGGATTTTGATGTATCGTTCGCTGTCGGAACCGATTTTGATGCTATTTTATATGCATAATAATCCTAGATCAAATATAGGCTATGTTGTTTCAAAAATTAACCGCAACAGGACTATAATAGGTGATAAAAGTTTGTAAGAGTATCGTATGTATTCTACGCTGACAAAGTCACCGGCAAATAGCTAGTTACTTGTAACTCACAAACCAACTGACGGAACTTGATAACACTCATATGAGACCACCGTCGATTCATAACCGTAAGAAAAAGAAACAAAATGTATGCGAAATTGGCCGAGTAGGTAATAGTGGAGCAAACATAGAAATAAGTATTTAGTCGGATTGAGAACCTTTTCTTTTTGGGAGTCGTTAAAATACGAAGTTTTGAAAACCTCGCAGTTAGCAACATATTAGCCATTAAAAAAAAAGTAGAACTTGTAATTAAAAGAAAACTGTATTACTTTATTTCTAGACGCATGTAAAACAAAAGGTTAAAAATCTTGGCATTTTCCCCTTCATATTTAAAAAGTTATTGTAATTTGGTCGTAAAGACAGAACGTGTAACGAATAAAATTTCCAAATAACCTTTTCCGAACGAAATATTTATGACGTCACAAGCTGCGGCTTATGAATGTAAACAAATACATTCAGGTCCAAGACCGTTTCTAAAGGGATAGGGATACTTGGGATAGGGAGGTTTTTTTATACAAGAGATGATTTCCCTGATGGAAAGTGATCACCGTCGCCCGCGGACATGCGCAACTAGGGTTGCCAGGTCGCCAAAGCTAAAAGCCGGACAGTCCAGTTTGGCCGAACATTTGGTTAGAAAAGCCTACATTATTGAGGATTTTGTCTTAGTATTACCTAATCTAATTGTAGCTACAACAAAAAATATATATGTAAAACCAAGCTTTTTTATTATCATAAATCTTGTTAAATTCTGGTGAAATAAAAAATAAAATCGAATGCCAAATCGTCGTTCATGAAATGTAAAAAGACTAACAAATGCCGGACAAGCCGGAAACGCTCTAATTTGGTCGGACATGCAACCAAAAAACCTGACTGTGTCCGGCTTCCGTTTGGCAATACCGCTCTCGGTAACTGATTCCACAAAGGTGTTATGCGGGGTAAGAAATGTCTTCGGAATCGCACAGTTGTAGATCGTCACGCATCAAGATGATGGACATGATACTTTTTTGTACTGAGATTTTTCTTAATACTGGGTACTTAACTAGAATAAGTGTTTTTATCGAAAAACTAGACGTTGCTGGCGTCAACACCCACGAATTAAAATGATTTAGCCTTCCCACGGAAAATCTTTTTGATGGGATAAAAACATTCCTAATTCTTTCCCCAGCTTACTAACTAGAACTTATTCGCATATAAAAAATATATTTTTTAAGTGAAAACTTCTTTAGCGGCGTCACACACTTTTTTGGGAATGAGTTAATACTTCTAAACTCGCGTCAGGACACGTAACCTGATTCGTAAGACAAAAATTCGTAAGACTGCGCAGGGCGCTAGCGTGAATAAGACCGTGCAGGGCGTTTGCGCGAATGTTCGTGTTGTCATGCTTATGTACGATTTTTTAATGACTAATTTGCTGCTAATCTCGAGATTTTTTGCAACTTCACCGAGCTTTGTGGGCCGAGCAGAGTGCTCAGCCCGAGACATCATTATTTAAATGCATGCGACTGTTACCTACAACGCCAGCCACAAGGGCTGTCTCCCGGGAGACCGTACCTCGACATGGTGCTGCATTCTAGTTACTGGGTGGACTTGATGGAGGAGTATTGGCGGCTCGTCGCTCGGCGTTAGGCGCCGGGCGCAAGAGTGGTCTTCAGTGTGCCGTGGCCGCCGATCTCGGCGACGGTGTAGTGTGATGTTGTTGTATAGTGAGTTTGTCGTGTTCCGGTTTAGAGGAGGGAGTATAGCGTTTGCCACGGTTATTGGGTCCTGGAGGATCCGATAACACGTGGCGGGGTCTTCTATGATTTAGAGGCGCGTTCGCGGCCGGCATAGCGCAATGAATGATTATTGTGTTCTCCCACATACATGATAGTACTTTAATACTGATAATTAAAGCAATTCGTGCAAAATTAGCTGCCCTGTAGCCGACGTGTTAAGTCAAATGTGCAAATCTACCGGCTACCCTTCCTTAAGACCGGAACATGGCAGATTTATTATGGCGGCAGGAATAGGTAAAGATGAAAGATGAAAGATGATGTGCAGCAACTTGCCCGGATAGGGTATCCGGGCAAGTTGCTGCACAGCAATCTACCACCAGTGGTCTTGTTGAAATGTAATTTTGTTATTGAATGACTTTTGCTCGCATCTCTTAAGGTGCCAGGCAAGACGGCAGATAGTCTATTCTACACAGGCGTCCCTGATACACAAGTAAGTAAACCTCTATGGTGTAGCGGTTCGGCATCGGATTTGACTTCTTAAGGCCCCAGGTCCCCGGGTCTGACAAAAAAAATTAAAAAAAATATTTTTTAATTTTCTAATAAAAATAAAGTTGCCCGGGATTGAATACCTGCCTGGTTGCCAATAGGTTTGCCTCCTATCACACTGTGGTACTTAGTGTCTTCGGCTAGTCGCGGGAGCCTTGGATGTGACTCTGCCTACCTCTTTGGGGATATAGTCGTGAAGATACTATAACATAAAATCGCTTATTTCCGGCTTGAATACTCATTCCAACAAATACTGCTTCATAATTTTAAACATTAATTTTCAATGATATGTTACAATCTAGTATGTTTTGCCAACTCATAGAAGTTATTAATTATGCTTATATTTTATGAGTTGGCAAAATGTGTTATCAAAAGTGAGGTTTCTTTTTTCAATTTAAGTGTTAAAAAATTAATGTTGTAGTGCCTAAAGCGGGTCTTAACCAGCATACTTTATTTAAAATGGCCGCCGCAACAAAATGGCGGTTTACATGTTTTTGTACCAAGCTTCCCTCAGTTCTTACATTCGATAGGTACCAATTACGAAATATAAGAGTTTAAAAGCAGTTTAGAAAGCAAAAGAGTTATCAAATATGCTAATATGTATTTGATAACTTCTATGAGTTGACAAAATCTGTTATCAAAACTAAAGTTTTTCTTTAATTGAAGTGTTGTATCATTATTTATTAAAAATTTATTAAAAATTTCATCTTGTTGTATCTAAAGAGGGTCTCATCTTTAAGTATGAAATACCTACCATTTTATTGAGGCCATTTTGGATTGAACATTATACTGATTATGTTTAATTGCATTATCTGCATTCTTTAAATTTCATGCTCGCAGCTTGCATTAAACCTACAGCACCTACCCTCCGGGCAGGAACATTACAGTCATTATGGGTACCAGAATAGGTTAGGCGGTGAATTACTACCTGAACAAGTTTCTACACAGCGGTTACCCATTTAGCCTGGCTCCTATTTTACGAGTTTCTTGGCAGAAAGGTCGATTGTCTATTCCATTCCACAGATCTGGACCAACACAGAGCATGGAGGGTTTGGATATTTTTAAATCAAGCTTCTATTGCATTTCATTTTTTTAATAATGTATTGCGATCGGCTTTTTAAACTTTTACATTTCGTAATTGGTATCGAATATAAGAACTTAAAAAAGCTTAGTACAAGAATATGTAATCCGCCATTTTGTTGCGTCGGCCATTTTGAATTGAGTATGCTGGTTAATATCTATATTTGCAGTTAGCTCTAAAATGTTTTCTAAGTTTTATTTCAACGGGTTACAGTTAACTGTTTCCAAAATCAGTTTTCTCGCTAACAAACAACGAACAGGTCAAGTTAAAAAATAGTTTGCAAAAATGCAAATTGTTTCGCGGTAACTAACATTGGACCTTTAACTACAATACTCGGATTTTTAAGCCAGGTTTATGAAAGTTTGTGGCCTTGTGCCCTATAATTGAAATTTGACATTGCTAAAGACTTTTGACAATGGACTACGTTTTTACAAGCTTTAGTTTAGATTAACCTGTCTCGATCCAAACAATATTGGAAATTGTGATTTTAGGTACTTTTGAACACAATCCTGGCGAATGAGTATACTTTAGTTAATAGTAAACAACACATTATTTTATCAGATTCGTTGAATTTATTTGTAACTAAATGTTAAAAATCTTCCAGTATTGTGTTCTAAAATACCTATAATGGCATATACGATTCCATTTTCCGATTATAAAGATTCCGAATATAAAAATTCTTTAGTAATCTTACAGGTCCGCTAAGTGGAATAAACTATCTGCTCCTCCCAGGCAGCTCGTATGAGACGAGCACAATTTAAATAGGTCATCACTAACAAGACCACTGGTAGTAGAATGCTGTGCAGTTACTTACCCGGGTAAGGATCCCTTTTATCATGTTCCCGTCCGGAGAATGTGGTATCCGGTAGCCGTGCACAATAGGCCTAACATTTCGGCCACAGAACAGCAACGCACCTATACCATCTATGGTGTCTATAGGCCACTGTTGTTTTTTACCATCAGGAGAGCCACGTTGTTGTTCGCTGACATTCACATAAAAAATCACTATTGTTATCCTAAATCCTAAGAAACTACTTTGCTGTAGGTATACTATTGCTAATGATATATTTTTATTTGCTGCAATGAGCCTTGCTAAAAACCGAGACCTTTTTCACTTAAAAACCACCTTTGAAGATTATAAGGTCCCATTTGTCGTCCCTTTAGAGATGAAACGCTCTTGTCAGGAAATGTGAAGTGGGATATTTTGCATGCCTAAATAAGTGGGGTCTGTTGAGGTTTTTGTTCATTACCTCGCGAATATTCTTAGAATAATAATAATAATGTTAATACTTAAGTATTATTTCGCCGTAGTCATAGTCGCCTCTGTGGTCTAACGGTCCGACGTCGGACTTGACGTCTTGAGGTCCCGGGTTCGAACCCCGGGTCGGGCACCAATTAAAAAGCAAAATGTATATTTTAAATTTTCTAATAAAAATAAAGTTGCCCGGGATTGGATATGTGCGCGATTAGCGATAGCCTTGCCACCTATCAATTTATGGGGATATGTGTTCGTCTCGTCGTGGGTGCCCTGGTTGGGCCCCTGCCTAAACCTTTAGGAATATCGGCGTGAAGATACTGGTAGTATTTTCCCTTGTTGGTTCTGGTCTTCTGTGTAAAATAGACCATCTTAGTAGGCCTTTCTGACAGGCAGCACGTAAGAAGCGAGCAAAGGTCAAATGGTTTATTACCAAGAAGACCACTGGTGGTAGAGTGCCGTGCTGCTACTCTTCCGGGTAGTACCTATCTATTCCGGGTATCTATTCCTACCGCCAAATGACAGTGTTATGCTCCAGTCTGTGGGTACGGTAGTTAGGTTAGGTAGCTTACACACTTGACGTAACACCTCGTCCACAAGATAGCGACGCACCTTTTCTATAGGCAAATTTTTTTCTCTTACCACAAGGATGCTTGTTCGCTATCATAGCACGTAAAAAAGCTTAAAGCCACTGCAAAAATGTACTCACCCTT